>VDFB02047230.1:279895939-279933174 GCA_007258455.2 Sequoia sempervirens
TGTTTCACCTTGCATTCAGGTATTGTTGGGTATACAGTCTATTTGTGTTATTTGTTTGATTGGTGCTTTGATTGATTTTATATCAAATGGAAGAGTATTGCAGTTTTAAAAAGGTATTTGATAATTTTAAATAAATTTTTTAATATAATTTGTAATTTTAATAAATAAAATATTACTAATATTTTGTCTGATTTAAATAAACTAAAACTTATAGTTTAATAAAGAAATATTTAAATAAATATATCAATTAGTGCTTTGTGCAAGTAAATTAAAATGAAAGGGATTAAAATTATCAATTAATATTTTAATTGCTTAATTTATTGTGTGCAAGCATTAAAGTATAGTTGCATTATAAAAATTAAAATTAGTGGCAATTGAAGGTGGGATAAAATTAAATAAAATAATTAAATACACGCAGTTACGGAGAGTGGAAAATAAATTAATTTGGGATAACTAAGAGAGGGGATTTTTTATTATTTTCTGAAAACAAGTCTTGGAGCTCTGCCGAGAAGGATTCTTCCTATTTCTTGGTGTTTTCTGGTGTTTTTTGAAAGTTTGATTCTGAATTTTGGAGGCTTTCTACTGGAGTTGAGGTTCTTCAAAAACTTGAAGCTTTTGGGAGGAAGTTGAAGCTGCATCTCAAATTCAAACCCAACAACACTTTTAGCTATTGAAGCTTAGTTCTTTTGCAATACCTTGGGGTTTTGTTGCTTGCTCTATAATATTTCTCTCTCTTAGTGTAGTCCTCTATTTCCACACTTTGAGTGTTTTCAAATTTCTTCACTCTGTAATTTCTTTCTTGATATAAGTTAGGAATAGTGATTTTCCCTTTTTGTACCAAGCATTTTTTTTGGAGTCTATATTGAATCTTCAGCCTATCCTTGCAAGTTGGTCAATTGATGTCTAAAGCAATGTGTTTCACTTGATCACACTGAATCGATATTAGAGTATTAAGGTTTTTGTATAGAAATTAAAGAAAATAATATACGCCACTCCATACCTCTTTAATTAGGTTCGATAGCATTCGAATGTATGTATTATTCCTTTATTAATTCCAGGAAGTTCCTTTTCCAGTGATGTTTGGTTTGAAAACCTTGGAGCCCATAGATGGTTAATGGTACTGTATAAATTCTATAGATATGTAATGTGTATTGGTGATGAATTATAATCAATTACTATAGTAGCTTGGTTGAGCCTATGTTGATTGGAGTATTCAATCTTCTCTCTCAGTCATGGCATAGGTTAGAGGATTCATATTCTTTTTCTGTAGCTCCTTAGAATGATGATATCAGACTAAGGTTGTATTATTTTCAAATGTCTTATTCTCCATAGTTAGCGCCATGTGATTTAGGGAATCCACTATCTCCTCTTGATTGTCATCACCGCCTCTCTTCTTGTTTGGTTGAATTAAGCACAGTAAGCTTGAGTTAACTATTTGCATGTCATTTTGTGAGGAGGGGTTTATAATTAATGTTGTGTAGTGTCGATCCATGCATTTAAACACCATACTATTCTATCTATATCTTCCTAAACTTCTATTAGTATTAAATCTGGCATTTGAAACATAGTACGTCGACGTCTGAAATCATATATCTAAAATATGTAGTCGATGGTTTTGCTTAGCGCATTCATAACTTATAACCTGTATTCTATGGGTATATTGGTGTTATCGCATGAGTTAGTAAAAATTTTAATTCAAACAATTAGTATGTGAGTCTTTCCTTGTACTGCATAATTCACAGTCAATATAACATTTGGTTTTGTATAATTTCAGTTTGTATATTCAGTAATGTATATATGTATATGTATACATATACATATAGTGATATGGGGGTTCTTCAAATAATTTTATGATAACTGTTGTTAATAGAAAGCTAAAAATCTAAATACATTTACTTTAAAATATATTTATATAAATATAAATATATATATATACACACATATACATGTGTAGGTATATATATACTTATATATATATATATACGCATATATGTATCAATATGCTTGTACTTAATATTGAATGAAACCATTTATTTCAAATTATATATTTTATAAATAAGGAAGTTAGATAATTCCTTTTGATGTTTAAACAATGAATTTTAATTTGATTACCTTTAATGATTTAGAAGTAAAATTAGCTTCACTATGCATTCAATGGGTGCATTGTTGAAGTTGTGGCTTATAATATGTATTATGAGTTAATTACCAGTTAATAGGATGTTTTCGTTTGTGCTTGTATAAAGAGGTACCTTGTGTAAGGTAGATATTATAGTCTTTTAGAGGCTTGGAAAACCATGTTGTAGACTAAGTATATGTGATGATCTTGTAGACTTTGAAATGCCCCGCCATGCAACCCCAAAGGATAACCAATAAATTACATAAAAATGGCAACAATTTTTTTTTTTCAAAATAATGCTACATTAACATTCCATGTGCAACTACATATGTAACATTGTTAGAACCATACATTAACATTACCGGTTATCACTTGGGGAAAGCATGACTACGTTACATGCTAACCCAACTTCATTTACCCATAACCAAAAAGTGAGCAACTACAAAACATGGCATTTACATCCATGATAAATCAAAACCATACATACATTTCTCCATCATTAAAAAAAATTACAATAAGGAAAGCATAAAATGAATAGAGATCAACCATCATATATACATCATATGATAAAGCTTCAACTCTGCCCCAGGTACAAATGTCAAGATAGTTTACAATGATTTTACAAATATAAAGGAGTACAAGTACATCAAATCTTCCCTTATAATCTAGGAAGTTACATTGGTACAATAAGTGTTTTTACATCAAAATAAATGTGGGTTACAACAAAAATAATGCAAGTACAGTACAACATAGTATCACCATCGTTGAGGAAGCACAGATAACTTGATACACAGATGAAGCATGAACATCACAAACATTGGTTGGGAACCCAATGGCGTGCATAGCACATTCCACCCAACCACGTGAGCCTTCAAGCTCACCCCCATGCTAGGATATGACAAGAAGGTCCCACCACAAGACAGTCATATAGAAGGCTAAAGACTTTACACAAAATAGAATACAACAACTGTCACTTAGGAAAATGACCATTTCCAAATGCCACAAAAGTAAAGGAACAATGGGGTACTACAAGAAAGTTTCATCGCATGGACCTAGTATGGGTTATCCTGGCTACCTCTCAGTAGGCACTGAGCCTTGTCTATGGTTATCCTGGCTGCCTCTCACATAGGCGTCGGCCCCCTAGGGTGACACATGTGGGACCACTGACCTACCAAGAGGACTAGGTGGTGGCCTTGCCAACCATGGCCTTCTCATCGCATACTTAGCCTATGGGAGCACTAAGCATACGTGAGGCATCAATTACTTATCTTCTTAAAGATGTAATCTACCCAACCCCCTAGTCAATTATTAGGTTATCACTTGTTACGGAAACTCTTCCATGGGTTATCTTGGCCGCTCCTTTGTGCGCTAGCCCCCATGAAGAGCCACTCTCCCTAGCCACCCTAAAACCACATCAAGGCATAAACAAGGGGTGTACCATGACAGTGAAACACAAAACCAGATACAATCATGAGTCAGACGCAAGGCATATCTCATCTTGCACATTATGCATAACATAAGTACATCACAATTCTGGTATCACCCCATAATCTCAAAAGCAAGTTAGATCAAATCACATGAAAAGAGAAGGTAATACAAATAAATAAAAATCACTATTCCCTCCAACACCTTTGGAAACCTACAAGAACCAAAACTTCACTCCCAATGGGGCAATAAACAACTAAGGGTTCCCATGCACTATTATTTGACCACAAGAAAGCATATTAAAAAATAACTCAAAATCAACATGGAAATGAACATAAACCATGTCAAAAAGGTCACATAGAAATAATTATGTTACACACTACTACCACAACAAGAATAATTCTAAAATGATAATTACAACATGATTTTCATGCTCAACGTGCAAAGTACAATCTAACAAGGAAAGCACAACAACAATATTTATTGCATCATTTAGTTCCTAATTTTACAAAACACACTTCATTCAACATCTAATATTTTAATCTAATTTTATTTAAAATCTAATTAATTGTAGTTCCTACAATTCATCCAATATATATCAAATCAGATTCGAAGAGATAAAAATCTAGATTGAAATAAGATTCTAAATTTTATAAACACACCACATTATATAAAAAAAAAAGCAACTTCAATGTTTCTTCTAAAATATTTTCAGAGTTCACTCCATGTTAAATTTTATATATTCTGAATCCATCTAACACACCTTATATTTTCAATTAAAATTTATATTCTACTTCACATTGTTGTACTTTCAGATTAACTTATATACATATGTATTTATATATACATAAATATATATACATACATACATACATATATATATATATATATATATTAAACAAAAAAAATTATTATATAAAAAAAATGATGCACGTTGCCTTAGGTAGCGTCGCTACCCTTGGTAGCAGCCAATGGGTTTTCGGAGGTGTGGCTAGTTCAGCCGCCACAACCCCCCCCTCCCCCCCCCCAAATTTTTTTAAGAAAAAATGAAATCTTTTATTATTATTTTTATTTTTAAATCAAAATTTCATTCTTTGTAAATGATTTGCAGAGATAATGAAAAAAAAACAAAGATCAAGCCAGTATGGGTTTTTACAGGGAAATGCAACAGAGTTACAGGGGATTTTTTATTTTAAACAATGAATTCACAAGTATACCAAAAGAAACACAGTTTATCTTCTATTTTTTTTATTTTTTTCAAGGGAGAAAAAAATGGCACGCAACAAATTCAACAATTTAACTTTCTAGAAAAAAATGAGATTTACAACAATAGATTTACACATTCCTCCAAAAAAAATCATCTACAAATTTTTAGACAAAATAACAAAATTTATAGCACAAGAATGCACCTAGAAATTCTTCTATAAATTTATTTGAAGCTTTGACTGGCGAAACTCTTCCAGATCTTCACAGAGTCACACCACCTTTCGAAACCTTCTTGGTTTAGCTTGGCTGTATTCCTGGATCGAGCTTCCTCAACACAAAAACCCCCACAAAAATGTTTTCCTTTTTATGTAAACCCTCTGTAACTTTTTAAGATTTCCCCAGCCAAAAACAAAATTTTCACACATATAGCTCCCAAAACCCCCCAAGAATTTCTTCCTCTCTCTCCCTTCGTCTTTTCTTCCTTCTCTTCCCAAATTCATAAGGGAAAATTTTCCCCTGCAAACCTCTATAATTTTTCCCTTGTTTTATTTTTTGGAAGTCACAACCATGATTTCCTCCATTCTTCTGTTATTTCCTTCTCGTGCATTCCTTTCCTTTTTTTAATTAATTTATGTTTAATTCTATTTTTTGATTTTCTTTTTAAATAATGATATTTTGCTTAATTCTATTTGCATTTCTTTAATTTAATTTATTGAATATTATTTACCAATTTATGCATCCCTCAAATATTTAATTTATTTAATTAAAATTTAACCCATTTTCTTCTAAAACTTAAAATACACATTATAAATAACAAATTAAGTATTCCATTAAAATTGCATTTTAACGTTCATAATAAGAAAAAGAAAAATCATTATAATAAATTAACACATCATTTAAATTTAGCATTATATCCTCAACATTCATTAAAAGCAACTAATAATTTGACAAAGCAAATAACAACATAAACAAATTAACAACCAGATAAGGAAAAATTAAAAGACAATGAAAAACAAGCAACTAATAGCAACACAGTACCTAGACCAAACCCAGGCGATGGACAAGATACACATCCTCATCGAGGATGCCGGCTAGGGTGGGGGACTTTCTTGCCATCTCATTTTTTTTCCACTTCATTCCATTGGGTGTACGAGGCACGCTTACACCTGACAGAGCAGGTGGAGTCGATGCCTTGTACCTGCAAACCTGCATGAAAAATGAACTGTCGAGAGCATATATATATATATATCATAATCTACACACCGTGAGAAAGGATCGCAACTTAGTAGGACACTCGCAAGCGAGTGATACTAAACCATCCTCACCAGACTACAAACAAGACCATATCACATATCATCATGTACATTAAAATAAAATCATAGCATTATATACCACATTAAGCCAGATACATCGCATGTAAGATGATAAAGCACATAGAAGCATAGTCATGAAATCCATCCATATAAGCTAGCATCCAATGTCTCAAAACATAATCATCAAGTCAGAGTGTCACAATCCAGAACCAACAAGATTAACAACTACATCACAAACATCTGAGTCTAAGAGGAAGGTAAAGCAAATATCACAATGTCTCCAAATACATAATAAAGTATTAGAAGTATCAAATGCAAAATAGCCAAATGTGAGAGGTGTCACAAACTTGGTTGATGTGATATTTGAAGTGTTTTGTTGAAGGGGTCTTAGCCATGCATTGTTTGCTTGCTTTTATGGTTGATTTTGTGTGTGGGATGGTACATTCCTCTCCTTTATGTATGTTCATGTGGTTTTGTGATTTGAGCATGTTGGCTTTTCCCTATTGATTTAATTGAGTTTTCTAGTTGTAGAAGGGGGAGTGGCTCTCAATGGGGGCTAGCGCACAAAGTGGCATCTAGGACAACCCATGTGGGAGTTTCCTAATCAAGTGATAACCTAATTAATAAACTAGGGGATTGGGTATTATTTCACTCTAATCAAGATAAGTTGATGCCTCACCCATGCATGTAGTGCTCGTTCAAGCTAAGGATGGGTTGAGAAGGCCTGGTTGGAAAGACCCTCCTTGCCTTCACGAAAGTAATTTGGTCCTACATGTGTCACCCTATGGGGCCAACATCTAATGTGAGACTACCAGGACAACCATAGATGGTGGCCGACATCTAGTGAAAGAATCTTAGGACAACCAATGCTAGGAAAATGTGATGACACTCTCCCCTGTTGCAACCTAACATTCCCTTGGATTGTATTCTATTGATGTATGTGAGTGCCTTTGGAAGCAGTGTCACTATTGTGTTGTGTTATGTTGTACTTGTATGTTGGGATCCTTTATAGTCTTGTTATGTAAGTTGATTGTCACCTTGTTGTCATTATGATGGTGGGATCCTTTGCTATCTCCTACCACGGGGGGTGGACCTTAGGGTTCCACATGGTCGAGTGGAATGTGCCTTGTACTTCATTGGGTTCCCTCACTTTGTTCATGTTTGTGGTGATTACTCCTAGATTTGAGAACTTCTGCACTTATTTCAGTTGAGGTGGATTATAATTCATGTACTTGTATTGTACCATAATTCTATTGTATTATGTATTATTCTCCTGATGTACTCTCCTCACATATTTACGAGGAGACATTCTTGTTCAAATATAATGATGTAATGATGTATTATTGTATCAAATTGTAAAATCTCTTTTGTAATGATGAATGTAACTGATATTATTGTCAATTTAATGATCCTTGATGTTATTATATTGATGGCATGAAATGGATAATTCATATTAGCTAATTTTGTAAATGTGATGGTTAAATGAAATTCATTTATTTAATGTAATGTCTTACAATTCTTGTTAATGTTGCTAATGGGAAACAAATAGTGTCTTCATGGACCTTAGAGGACTTAGGTTAGAATTTGAGTTAATATTTCATTTATAATCATGTGATTATTGTACTTTCAAAAAATAAAAAATTCCCATTTTTAGGTGTTTAGTGTGTTGTCCTCTAGGGTTTCATGGCAGGGTGTTACACCACTTGTTGGGAGTTGAGATGTTCATTTTTCCCAAAAGGTGCACCTTTTCAAGAAACTGTTACCATTCTAGTTATTAAACCATGTCATGAATCATATAGGAAGATGCTAGAAATATTCCAACAAGGAGACCAATGGTTCAGACATGTTTACACAACTCAAGCTTCAACATACTCATGTATCAATGTTTCATAGAAAGGTTATGTTTTGGGCAGTCCTAGAAGGAAAAAAAGACAAATATTCTTCACAAATATAAGTTGCATACATGTTAGCATAGGCTATAACCTACTCAAAATCCATCTTTTTTTAATTTAAAGGTGTTAAAGATAAGACATTGATTTGAGTATTCATGCAATGAAATAACAAAAAAACATAAATTACCAACTTACACACAATAAAATATATTCTTTAAGGTAGAAAAACTAAAATTTATTAATCAAAAGATGTTCTTATAGTAATACATAGTCATAAATATAACTAATATTGTCTTTCAAGAAGACATGCTCAATAATATTCAATCATTAAAAATGATTAGTTTTGAGTTATAGTGTTTTCCTTTTACAAAAAATAAGTGTCTTTAGATTAGAATGTTGTTTCCAAAATGCAAGAACTACCAAAAAAGAAAACTAGGCCTAGTATATCTCTTGAACTCCCTCCTAAAAGCTTGGAACATGTCTACTAAAGACAAAATGACAAGTGTATTCCCTTTTGTTGATTCAAAGTTATCCTTGAGTACTTGAGAAGACAATCTCCCTATTTGATAGCTAAAAATTCTCCAACAAGGCATAGAGGGATAAAATCCCTAGAATTTCCAACTTCTTCACCTTTGAATGCTCCTAGGAAGACTCCAAGATGCTTGCAAATTCCCAAATTGAACTTTATTATCCACAACTACCACTTGCATGATAATAGAGTATCTTTCTTGAAGGGTTTGAAATGAATTAGATCTTATTGAGGTGTATGATAAGGCTTAACTTTTCATTAATTAAAATCCTCTTAATGAGCCTTAACTAATACTATTCATCATGGCCTTATAGCCTTTATCTACCTTTGATTCCCCTTGTCTTATCCTTTCATACCTCTATTACTACCTTGAATTCCTTATAACTCAACTCAAATAGTGTTTGTAAATAGACTTTGGATTTATTTCCATTTAGATAGCCTTATATGACTGCCATCACTATCATGACCTTATTGTGAAATATGGATCTCTATGACCTAGGGAGAATTGAAGAATATTCAATCATATGAGATTTTCCATGTGAGGACTCATAGAATTTGTGCACTACTATCACTCTCTTATATATGCCCTTAAACTCTATTGTGACCTATTTTCAAAGCAATTTCCTTCACACATCTTTCAATATTAGTAGAATTAGTTCCAACATTTAAATCCATGAACAAGCATTCATCATTTTTATCATCTGGTTAGTTTGACTCATTATCATCATCAGATATACCACTATCTTC
This sequence comes from Sequoia sempervirens, assembly GCA_007258455.2. NCBI lineage: Eukaryota > Viridiplantae > Streptophyta > Pinopsida > Cupressales > Cupressaceae > Sequoia > Sequoia sempervirens. The sequence goes on from VDFB02047230.1 coordinate 279,905,168, forward strand.
TTTAACATAATAACTCTTCTTGACAAATTTTCCTTTATGATCTTTATGTTTGTCATTTGAAACTTTTATTGGACATTTAGAAGCATAATGACCTATCTTTCCACAATTGAAACACTTAAAGGGTAAATTACCTCTGTATTTTCCAATGCCCTTTTTCATTCTTCTTAAAAAAATTGCTTCCACATCATCAAGATCATCCTAATTAGATTCATCATTCTTCTCCTTCAAACTAACTTTAAAAGTAGTTTCTTTCCCTGAACCATCTTTTTCAAACTCTCTTAATTCAAACGTAGTTAAAGCACCAACCATTTGATCTCTAGTATATTGATCCAAAGTTTGAGCTTCATCAAGAGTAGAAACCTTAGCACTATAAGATTTAGGAAGAGTTCTCAATATCTTTTTTACAACTTCACTTTCCTCCAATTTTCCACCAAGACCATTGATGGCATTGATAATTTCATCCACTCTAAGCATGTATCTAGTAATATCTTCATCTTCTAACATCCTTAGGGTTTCAAATTTGGCTTAGAAATTTTGCATCTATGCTTGCTTGACCTTATCATCTCCATCATAAATTCTCTACAAATTTTTCTAGATTTCTTAATTTTGAGGCTTATCATCTTCACAAATTTTTAATAAAAAAGCCCACTCAAGATAGCATTCCTTAATTTTCCATTATTATCATAGTCCTTGATCTCATCATTGCTTTCTAGAGAAGTAGCAGGCATTGTATATCCATTTTCAACTAATTTCCAAACACCAAACCCTAGAGAGACAAGAAAGGCTTCCATCCTAGCTTACCAAAAAGCATAGTTTGTTCCATCAAACATAGGGACTTTGAAACCATTCCTATGTTCCATCAAAATCTACCTCAAGTAGTTAAGCTTCTTCCAAGGAACCACAACTCTGATACCAACTTTTAGACATATAGGACAACTGAGAGGGGAGTGAATCAATTAAGCATTAAAACCTTCAAAACCTCATTAACCATTGAACCTTTATTAATCATTAGCATGAATGTAAACATATGAAACATAAACATAATCATAACCACACAAAAGAGAACACCAGATTTACATGGAAAACCCTAATTAGGGAAAAACCATAGTGAGGATTAACTCACATATATATATGAATAACAACACTAATTACACAAGGATCACTATTAGAAGGGATGACTACCCAAAAATAATAAAGGCTCATTTCCCAAAGGACTCATTTTTTGGAATAGAAAGAGAATAGAAGAATATTGTTACAAGGAGGTTCACTACCTTAGAGAAACAAGAGAATCCACCACTATGACTCTACACCATCTACAACCTTCAACTCACTACCTCTAACAACTTTAGGAACTAAGAAATCTAGTGTTGGAAAAACAAGGATAGACAACTAAGAGGGGGGTGAATCAGTTGTCACAAAATATTTAAACTTTTCAAACTTTACTTAACTTAATCTCAGATTTGATGAATGAACAATAAACCATGAGCAATCAACACATCGAAAACACAAAGAACACCAAGATTTTTTACGTGGAAACCTTGTTAGGGGAAAAACCACAGTGGATGTTAGTCCACAATATTATACCCTGTTAAAAGTATAATGAAAAATAATGGGAATGCACATGCATTCAGGAACACTGTCTAGAGATCACTACTCAAATACAAGAGGGATCACTGCCCAACAATACACGGTAATTTGGTTTAGATCCACAAGGTGTGAATTGAGAAAATAGCTTCTACACAAGCTTGATTACAATTCCAGTTAAGTACAAAAAACCTTCTTCGCACTTCGCTCAACCTCCTTCTCACTCTGCTCTACAATCGAATGAATAGATCAATATTCGCACACTTTCTCTTATCTATATTTTCTTCACTTCATACAACACTGACTTCACTCAAACAATCACTCTTATATATCCATAGCATGGAATTACACCAACAACCTTTTCGGCCAAAAAATATAAATCATATTTACAATATCGACGCAAATTTACAAATAAATTTTTAATGTGGATCAAACACCATCGGCTAATATTATGATGTGACGTAAAACAATATCCTCGAGCGTGCCAAACATTCAAATTTAAATCTTCAAGGATCTGCTACATGTTACAATCACTATGTTGGCCAAGAACATGAAAACCCAAACACATGAGAAAAATATTCGACCACGAACACACAGATCAACACGAACGTACAACAATAATAGAGAATGATATAGAAGCATCCATAAACAATAGGAACTAATAGAGAGTCATCCGCAACAATAGAAATTACTAGAATCACATAAACTTCAATCAGGAACACTGATAAAACCCATAGAAATACTGTCAGAACACAACTATTCATAGCACGATCAAATCTTCACATGGACCTCTAAAACTTCTAGTAGATGAAATAGATACTCTCAACAATAAACACTTAAGTCCACAACAACTAATCTTCAATGTACAAAACAAGAAACCTTCATGATATTCACTTTTCCACTGGCAACCTGCAACTCTTCCTTTAACAATTTTCTCAATATCCTCGACATATACAACCTTCAATACAATAATGCTAATTGTATCAATGGAAAATTAGATTGTTAGCTTATTGAATAAATAAACATCAAAATCCAATGAAATAATAAAGCACAAAGGAAATAAACATGAAAATAAAAGGAACAATGTTACCAAAAATCTTCATCTTCCATGGTTCACCTTTTTTACACCTTCTAGTTTGTAGCAAACGAATGAGCCCCTCAAATTTAAAATGAGCAACCTATAATAATGTCAAAGTCCTATGCAAATGTTGAAGGATTTATAAAATTGTGCCTATGTCTATGCCTATGACTATGATTGCCAATGTCTATGCCTAACAATGCTAAAACTTGATCAAATACAAATAATAAGTATTGAAATTGCTATGAAATCTAAGTGTGTAAATGCCTAAAATGTAATGTGTCTGTGCGTAATCGAAAAGTGAGAGGAAAATGACATTTTATAGAAAATGTCATTTCGAATGGACGAGCGAGATCGAATTCCAAGAAAGACCTAAAATGAGAGGTCCAGATTAAATTTGAGAATCCCTAATTAGGGTTAGGGAAAATTCATTAATCGAACGGTCAAGATAATATCTCAGATAATCAAATCAATGGTGGAGAATAAATGAGGAAATTAATTAAAGAAATAAAGATTTTTGAAAAATCAAGAAGATAAGATTGCCTGATTTGTGAGATTCGAAAAATCAAGAAGATAAGATTTGGACTGAAGATCAGATTTGAAAAATCAAGAATCTACCCGATTACTTGATTTTTGGAAGAATAATATCTTTTTGAATTTAATTAATTCAAAATGATGATTTTGTGTGACAAGTAAATAATCTTTTCCAGATTATTTACTAAAAAGAGTGAAAGTTAATAAAATGAAATCATTTTAAATATTTTCATTTATTTAAAATGAAATCATTTTAAATATTTTCATTTATTTAAAATGAGAGAAAAGTGAAATTAGTAATTAAATAATTAAAAATAATTATTTAATTTGGAAGATAAGATTGAATAATTAAATAAATTAATAAATTTATTTAATTGTGACAATTAGTGACATATCAAATAAATAAATGAAATTCATTTATTTAATAATCGGAAGAATTAATGGAGAAAGGAATTTAAATAAATTAAGAAATTTATTTAATTAAGGGAAGACTTAGACAATTAATGACGTATTTAATAAATAAATAAAATTTATTTATTTAATAATCATGAAGAATAAAGGACATGAATTAATTAAATAATTATGAATTATTTAATCAATAGTCGAATGTGGACCAAGGACATAATTAAATGTCATAATTATGCTAGGACGAAAGTGGTAAAAATGAAGCTTGCAGGCCTAGGTCATTTTTAGGTGTCTACATTTTGCCCCTCTTTGTCATAATGTCGCTTGTCGCATTGTGACAAAGAAAACAAGTCAGAGATATGCCCCAGTAAAGGTATGGAGTATCATTTCCCCCTCGAGAAATTTTTCAAATTTTGGGTCGGCGACAGAAAAATTTGTAAAGCATCCCGATAAATGAATTTAATGACCAGAAAAACAACGGCGCAGTCGATTTTGAATTTTGACATGTTTAAGGTGTCCAACAAGGTGGTCAAACTTGGTCAAATGACCTTCCAATATTAACCCACCTGAGAAAATGTCATTTTGACCTTATAAATAAGTTGACAAAGGGGTAAAAGTCAATTCATTTTCACTATTTACCTTGCGAAATTCGAGAGGTCAGAGCGAAAGTCATAGTAGTGACGATGGTGATTCCAGTGTCAGAGCATCGCGGGGAGATCGTGTGGACGTTCAGACAGCCAGAGGGTTCAGAGCCAGTGGTATGTACCTTTAACTCACTTTGTCATTTTATCGTTTTGCATGCCAAATTTAAGTTTCTAGGGTAGATAACAACTGCACCGCGATGCAACTGCATTCGCGTAAGCCGCAACCGTCGAAGCATTCAACACATTTGATGCGTTGCAACACAAGTGCAAAGACAAAATAGGGTAGAGTGGTGGGTTGCACCGCATTTGACAAATTTTGTGATGCATTTGACTTATCGTGTCGCAATTGAATATCTAAATGTCGCAATTGTCAAATTACAATGCACTCATTGTTTTAATCGACGCAAAGGTAATTGTGTGACGCAATCGCCTTAATGAGATGCAATTGTCAGATTTCATGACGCAAGCATAAAAATACGACGCCCTTGCAATGTTGGACCGCATTTGATGTGCAAAACGACGCAATTGACTCTTTGAGACGCAATTGCTTTAATGTGACGCATTTGCATTTTTCCTTGACCCTAGTTGATTTTGATGTTTTCGCGACCTTAGATGCTTTTAATGATGCTGAAAGTTGTCTAGAAAGTATTGACATATGGCTCATCTTTTTCCAGAGCAGCTTGCCCCTATCTACATGAGAGAGAGCAGACCGACCACATTTCGGTTTGCCAACCAGTTGGGCCCGCAAGAGCGGCGATGATTGATGCATCTGGGACTATTCTATGCTACCTATATGCCCGCCATTCAGGTGAATAGGGGATTATTGACTGCGCTTGCGAGCGGTGGCATTCAGAGACGTGTTTGTTCCACCTGCCGACAGGTGAGGCCACGATTACCCTGGAGGATGTCTACTGGATTCTTCGAGTGCCGATCCAAGGGGAGCGGATCGTCTACGACCCTCATCATGGCGAGCAGACATTCTGAGCTTACTATCGAGATTAGGGTGCAGGATTGGGCATCCAGGGTTACGAGATCAGGTGGGTGTTCATGGCCGAGCACTATGGTCGCTTTGATGCATTCCTTGCGACTCTGATTGGAGGGATCTTGATTCCTGACCACCGGGGACATGGATTTCCTATTGGTTGGGGCGACGTCTTGGTTGGCATGAGGCGTGATAGGACCGTTTATGCTTGGGGTCCTTGTTTGCTAGGGACACTTAACCATCAGTTACATGATGTTGCTTACAGGAGAGGAGAGAGTATCTCCTGCGGGACTACACTAATGATGATCTGGGCATGGGAGCATATTGCCATATTTCGTCCTCCCATTGAGAGACCACAGTTGGCTGAGGGGATGCCCTATGTCTATTACTACGCGGGTGCACTATAGCAGACACAGATGGGTGAGACCGGTTGGTGGCAGCACAGGATTGAAACCATGGTGACATTTATCTGGAGGTCGTACAGAGACTGTGAGGCATGGGACAATGAGGACGAGCAGCTCAGCTTCTGCAGACAGTACAGGTACCTGATTGGCAGGACAGTGTAGACATCGTTGATCATTGAGATGTACCTACCACAGTGTGTCCTGAGGCAGTTCGGAGAGCAGCAGGGTGTACCTGCAGGGATAGTTGAGTATGCCTGGTCTTCTAGAGAGTACGCCTAGGGACCAGCCATCCCAATGGCATTCGCAGAGCAATAGATTGATGGGCTAGGAGCCCAAGCATGGGGATGGAGAGGAGGAGTAGCCGATCAGGGGACCATAGCGGATTATGATCTCTTGTGGTAGGCACACAGACCAGTGCCATTGATAGATCCTGACGGGCCAGCACCTGTTGATAGACAGTCAATGATTCCTCATGTGTCGTGGGCCAAGCGAGGTGGCAGGGGTAGAGATGGAGGCAGGGGGAGAGGCAGAGGCAGAGACAGAGGCAGAGGTGGAGACAGAGGCAGAGACAGAGGCAGGGGTGGAGACGGAGGCAGAGGTGGGGATGATGGTAGAGATGGAGGCAGAGGTGGGGATGATGGCGGAGATGGAGGTAGAGGTGGGGATGATGGCAGAGATGGCCGGAGGCGACGGCAGGATGGGTAGAGACAGGTCCAGAGGGTACGCCCACGAGTGGTGAGGGTGGCATTAGATGCTATCCCCGAGGTTGGCGAGGAGGGGGAGAGAGAGGAGCAGCCCAGATAGGAGGGAGAGGGTGAGGAGAGATGGGAGGAGGAGGTGGATGTGGGGAGACAGGAGGAGGAGGTGGACGTGGGAGGACAGGAGGGGGAGGCAGATGTGAGGGGATAGGAGGCAGAGGCAGAGGTGGTAGGACAGGAGGAGGTGGGAGGATAGGAGGGGGAGGCGGAGGTGGTAGGACAAGAGGAGGAGGCAGAGGTGGCAGAGGATGTGGGTGACGATGACGATGAGGAGGATGATACTATGGATGAGGCCGAGAGACTCCTCAGATGGCAGATGGTGGAGGGAGAGGAGGAGATACCCTCGTTCAATGTTGCCCCAGGATGCCATGACAGATCAGAGGGTGGTTGATTTACAACAGAGATTAGACAAGAGCACGGCACAGGTCAGGGAACTATAGGCAGAGCTAGAGGTAGTCCGGGTAGAGCGAGATCAGGCAGTCATCCGTCAGCAGGACTTAGCTCAGTGGTGCACAGAGTTCGCAGCTTTATGCGCAGGGCCTGTAGGGGACATGGCTCACGAGTTGGCCAGAGTGAGCATGAGATTGGGGTAGTATAGGACACTATACGAATAGGCAGTGCCACCAGAGCGACGAGATCCTACTTTGTCTAGGTCACAGTCGAGGACAGGTAGTGGCCACAAATCAGGTAGTGCCAGTGGTAGCAGGAGTCACACCAGCATTGGAGGATCTACTTCGACAGGGCATACATCCAGGCACAGGTCACATCACTCACACAGGCATACCCCTGGTCACCATTCGGGTCATAGTCATGGGTCAACTAGTTTAGTACAGAGGTCAGTACAGGGACAGCCACCAGTGATAGATCCATCTACCTCTCAGAGTCCGGCAGCAGTGACATCACAGATGTTTGTTACCGTGGAGATGACACCTTCATTCTCAGTTCCACCGGTATCACAGACAGAGGCCGCTACAGGACCGCCTATTGTTTCAGTGCTAGTGCCAGAGCTGCAGCCGCCACATTCGTCACCACAAGGGGATGATGAGAGTCTACCCTAGGGGCGTTTTGTTATTATGACACACTTTGTATAGATTATTGAGCCTGCGAGCTCCATTTTTGGGATATCTCCTGACTTTATCCTGTGACATTGTACATTTTTGAGATGATACTATATGATGATGTAGTTTTGATGCGGCCTACATGTGTTATATGATGTTCTTTGATTTAATGCATTATGATATGTATGATGTATGATGCTGATTTATGATGTAGCATGTATGTCCTATGATACTTATTTGTGATTTTGATGCCATGATGATGCATTGTTTATTTATATGAGATGATAATGATAATGATGTGCATAATGTATTTAGTAAAAGATGCAATGTTGATGATTATGTTGATGCAATGTTTTCAATTATGTATATGATTTAATGCCATGGATGATGTATGTATGGACCTAATGCAATGTTTATATGATCATGTATGCATTTATGTTTTTGGATGTCACAGGATATCATCGTGAGATGGACTTGAGAAAACGACGGGACTGATGAGAGAAGATGACCAGACCAAATAGGAGAAGACACGAGACTGACGGAGATGCATGTTAATTCCTAGACCAAATCCTTCAACGCTTTACTGTAGGACTTTTAATATTTATTGCTCTTAATCATCATTGGGCAGACTATTGTAATGGCCAACAAACACCAGGATATGACATAGATCAAGGTGTGAAAGGTCGTACCATTACATAAGACAAATAATCACAGACAAGGATGATCATGACTCATACTAAGAGTGTGACTGCCCTAGTCTTTTTGTCATAATCAACCACAAGCAGAAAAAGACAAGGACAAATCATGAAACGTCGTTGCTTCTCTAAATCCTGTTTCTAGGACATCCTTGAGAAACTAGCGCCATGATTGTCGAAATACAAAAACAAATAAAGCCATTACCATGATATGTCATTTTTCCAAATCCCAGAATCAGAACCTCGCTGAGAAACTAGTAGTCATGCATGTCAATCATCATGATACATCGCTGCTTCTCTAAATCCTGCTTAGTGGGATCTCGCTGAAAAACTAATAACATGATAAACCAAAAGACAATTGTCAAGTGTTTTCCAAGTGCATTTGGATATCCATTTTTTTTATGTCAAGATGTTTGGTTTAATAATGTCGAGATGTCGAAATGTTTAAAGTTCTGATAATCTTGAAAAATGTCGAGAATTGGTGAATTCAGGAAGGACACATCCTGAATAATGCCGATGTCGAGAGGATTTGATCCCTAATAGTCATAAGCGGTCCCTCGAAATGATGACGATGCCTAGGAAGGACACATCCTAAGGCATAGATGACAGAGTTGGTTCTTCGGAAGGACACATCTGAACAATACTGATGTCACGAAGAGTGATCTTTAGATGTCAAGAGGATCACTCAAAATGTCGAATGACAATGACGATGCCTAGGAAAGACCCATCCTAAGGCATAGATGACAGAGGTTATCATTCAGAAGGACACATCTAAAGATTTAACCGAAATTTGATAGTTTGACGGGTTTTCATGATTTGACTTGCTTTGACCGAGTTTGACTTTTGTTTGTCCTGATGTTGCTATTGTCGTGATAATATGTGCCGATGGGATTGTTAAAGCGATAACGATTGTCAAAATTTGCTTGATGAGTTTTGTTCGTTTGGGAAATATTTGAGTTGACCTGAAGACTTTTTAACGTGTGTGCCAGTGTGATGCCATGAACCCTAATGGACTGACCTAGTGCGGCCTCGGGGGCTCATCGATAGATGGCCTTGCCTACGTCATACACTCAGAGACCTCGTAGTTCGACATGACCAATGACTTTGTCTAGATGAGCAAAGATTGCATCATGATTTTATTTTGACAAACCTAAAAGGACTGACCTAATGTCTCAGGGACTCAAATGTGAGTCTTGCCTACGTAACAAGTGCGTAGAGACAACGTAGTTCAGACAAATGACAAAGACTGATTGACATGACTGACTTTGACAAGAGATGATACTGCGTTCACGTTCTTCGAGTAGTCAGATGTTTTGTTTGTAGTTTTCTTCAGGATGTTTTATGATTTTTAGGTCTTTTTCTAGGACTTTTTGTGATGTTTTTGTCTTTTTTTAGGACTTTTTGCCAATGTTTTTGTCTTTTTTCAGGACTTTTTGCCAATGTTTTTATCTTTTTTCAGGACTTTTTGCCAATGTTTTTGTCTTTTTTTTAGGACTTTTTGCCAATGTTTTTTTGATCATATGTGACATCCACTGCAGTTGCATGATAAACACTTTTCCCCCAGTCAGGTCCAAGACTTAGCCATTTTTTTATAGAACACAAGTGGGATGCTGCTGGTTTTCTAGATGGACAGTCGTTAGGACTTTGATGTCAATCGTTTATCCACTATGACAGGTAGGGTAGGATGTGGTGGTGATTTGCATAATAATGGCGGAAATACCTTTCATCCTAGGCCAAGTTAGACAAAATGACAGTAGATGGCAGAGCAATGATTGATTACGCATGGCACCTGTTTGCCAGGTTTTCACCATGGTACTTGTCCAAAGTGCCTGTTTGCTAGGTTTTCACTATTGAACGAATCATTTTTCTCTTTACTATTTTCATGATTTTTTGACTTTTTTGGTGTCACCAAGACGCCTGTTTGCCAGGTTTTCATCAAGGTGACGATTTTTTATCATTTTTCATTTTTTTTTGTATTTTATGGTTTTCAACTCAATCCTCTGATGCTATGCGTAGAACCTTCGGAGATGTAAACTGTTGATGGGCTCTGTCAATTGTTCTCTGTCTAGAGTTACCAGCTGATAGGCTCCAGAGCCAAAAGAAGATATGATAATATAGGGACCCAGCCAATTTGGTTCAAATTTTCCTGGCTTTTCTCTGTCAGCTTGGTTCTTGGGGTTCTGCATAAGAACTAGGTCGCCAATGTCAAACTTTCTGACCATAACCTTTTTATTGTAGCTGCGACAAAGATGTTTTTGATATGCTTGGAGATGGTTCAGTGAATTTTTTCTTCTTTCTTCCAGCATTTCCAGCTCGTGCAAGCATGATTGTTGATACTCCTCTTCATTAGTTAAACCCTTCATGGAGACTCGTAGTGAAGGAATTTTGACCTCAATGGGTAGGATGGCCTCAGCGCCAAAGACTAGGGAAAATGGGGTGGCTCCTATAGGCGTGCGAATGCTAGTTCGGTAAGCCCATAGAGCAGGGTTGAGTTGCATGTGCCAGTTGCGGCCAGCGTCATTGACAGTCTTTTTTAGAATTTTGACAATGGTTTTATTTGATGCCTCAGCTTGGCCGTTTCCTTGTGGGTAGTATGGAGATAAAAAATGGTGTTGGATATGGAATCGCTCACATAACTCATGTACATCCTGGTTTTTAAACGGACGTCTGTTGTGAGTGATGATGGATTGCGGAAGGCCATACCGGCAAATGATGTAATTAAGGATAAACTTGGATATTTGTTTTCCGATAATATATGTCAATGGGATGGCTTCAATCCACTTCATGAAATACTCAGTGGCGGTAATAATGAATTTATGGCCATTGGATGAGGTTGGATGAATCTTACCCATGAGGTCGAGTCCCCATTGAGCGAAGGGCCAAGGAGAAGTGATCGGTCAAAGTTCCTGTGCTGGAGCATGGACCAAATCACTATGGATCTGACATTTGCAACAAGTTACGACATATTCAATTGCATCTTTTCCATTGTCGTAATATGTCTCTTTTCTTAGCAGTAGGGACCACTTAATGATACGATATATTGATTACACTTTAAGGTGTCATATGCTTTCGTAGTGTCAAGACATCTAAGGAGGGTATCGTCAAAGCTGGGCGGTAAGGGTGTCACTGACGATGGCATACTTTGTAGATTTCTGGATGAAGGACTTCCTTTGGTTATTGGACAGGTTCAGTGGAAGGGTTTGAGATTTTAGGTAGTCATAAATATCCTGATACCAGGGAGAGTTGGGACCAACAAGTTTGCAAACCATTTATGATTCTGGGATATCATATGCCGGTATCAAAATCTATTCTACTAAGAACTCAAATTGTGACACATTTTTAGGGATGTCCAAGAGAGAACCAATAGTAGCCATTGCATCAGCTGCCTTATTCTGTGCCCTAGGGATTTGTTCAAAAGAAATCGATTGGAAGTATGTCAGGAAACTATCCACCATCCTCTTGTAGGGAAGCAACTTCTCATCCTTTGTTTCATAGTCATCATTCACTTGGTTGATAACGAGATGGGAATCCTCGAATACAAGCAACGTCTGAATTTTCCATTTAATTGTCATCTTGAGACCTGTGACTAGTGCTTCATATTCGGCAATGTTATTTGTACAAGGGAAGGTGATCCGGTATGACTTAGGGATTGAATCCCCCTGTGGTGTGATAAAAAAGATTCCGGCGCCTGAGCCATGACCAGTATGAGATCCATCAAAATATAGTTTCCATGGATGGACTCATTGGGAAAATCAGTTACTAGTCGATGAGTAACTTGAATCGGTACATCTGCTAGTTGATCTACTATTACCTGTCATTTTATTGCCTTACGCTCGACATATTATATGTCATACTCACTTAGTATCATGACCCATTTTGCCAATCGGCCTGTTAATGCCGCTCGACTTAAGAGATATTTCAGTGGATCAATCTTGGCGACCAGTTGTGTCTGGTGACTGAGCATATAGTGTCTTAGTTTTTGGGATGCAAAGACAACAGCGAGGCATGCATGTTCAATGTATGTGTAGTTCAACTCATACCTTATCAGTGTGTGGCTGATATAATAGATGGCTCTTTCTTTTCCTTCATGATCATTTTGTGCCAGTAATGCCCCCAGTGTTGAACTAGTAGTCGAGATGTATAGGATCAACGGCTTTCCATGAATGGGCGGCATGAGGACTGGTGTTGAAAGCAGGTAATCTTTGATTTTCTGAAAGGCCTCTTGACATTTATCCGTCCATACAAAGGGGATACCTTTGCACAACAAATATTGGAATGGGTGACACTTATCTACCAATTGGGCTATGAAACACCGAATAGATTGTACTTTGCCTTGCAGAGTTCTGAGTTCACTGATTCCTTTGGGCGGAGGCATGTCTATGATTGCTTTGACCTTTGTCGGATCGACTTCTATGCCTCTTCGGGAAACTATGTATCCCAATAGTTTACCTGATGTGACCCCAAAAAAACACTTCTTAGGGTTTAGCCGAACTTTGTACTCTTCAAGTCTCTTGAAAATTATGTCGAGTACCTTCAAATGATCTTTCCTTGTTGCTGATTTGGCTAATAGGTCATCTACATAATCTTCCATTATTTTGTGCATCATGTCATGGAAGATCATGGTCATAGCTTTTTGATATGTGGCACCTGCATTTTTGAGACCAAATGGCATGACATTCCAACAGTATGTACCCCAGGGGCAAGTAAATGTCATTTTGTGCTGATCTTCAGGAGCAATGCGGATTTGATTATAGCTAGAGAAACTGTCCATGAGGGATAGCATCTCATATCCTGTCGTAAGATCAACTATGATGTCAATGTTTGGCAAAGGAAAGTCATCCTTTGGGCATGCCTTATTTAGGTCTCAGAAATTTGTACAGACACGGATCAACCCATTTGGCTATGTGACTAGGACCAGATTAGAAATCCATTTAGCATAGTCAATAGACCGTATGAATTCGGCATCTAGCAATTTCTTTAACTTTCCCTTGACCAATAGGGCAACTTGGGGGTGCATTTTGCACAACTTCTACTTGGCTGGTTTAGCATTAGGTAATAGTGGTAGATGGTGCAGAACCAGTTCTGGGTCCAATCCTGGCATGTCAGCAAGGACCATGCGAAATTGATTTTTCATTCTACAAAGAATTTATGAAATTCTGGTTTCTCTTCGTCAGTCAATGATGCAGCAAATAGGACCATCTTGGGGTCTTCTGCAGTTGAAATGTTATCTTCTATTGTGTCCTCAATAAGCATAGCCGATTTCTCCTGCTGCATGGGGAGAAAGTCCAATCCTCCATCTTTGGGTACCTTAGAGAGGTTTTCACCCGTAGATACGTCCTTTATTTTTACTATTTTATCGTCAAGAGGTGCCTTTTGGTTTTCACCTAGAGACATTTCATTTTTTACTTTATTTTTATTTTTGCTTTTGTGACTAGAGGACGGAGCAGTCTCCCCGAAGTATGCCGTGTAGTCTAAATCAATGGAAAATCCTAATTTGTGGTCCCCACTGGGTATGCCTTCTCATAATCCCATAAATTCAGCAATTTCCTCATCATTCTGAAATGTGTCCAGGACTGGCGGTCCTTGTTGGTCCCAATCGACTAGCTCAGGGTAAACTAAGGAAATGCCATCGTCAATGCTGGTGAATGGAGGTGAGGATGCGGACAGCATGCAGATGGATTCAGTGATGTTGTAGATGAGGTTATCATCATCCAACTCTACATCGGACTCTATCCAATATTCTCCTTCACTAGTGTCATATTCGTTGTCAAAATAAGGGGTGAAGGTTTTAGAGCCCTGGTTGTCAATGTCATCTGATACTTCAGATTGATTGGACTGCGGGGGTTCAGATGATGGGTGTTGTGTGTCATGGGAAGTGGTAATGGGACTTTGACTATTTGGTGCCTGTTCAATTTTGAATGTTTGCCAAAACCGTTGTTCAAAGGTCAGTTCCCCTGGTTCGACAAAAAAATCATCAAGACAACAGTCACTTAGGGATCGTTCTGAGCCAAATTCCCACTCTTGGGAGTCAGTTTTGGTGAGGGTTTCCCTAGTAGTCTCGACACTTTTCAAAGCATGTACTCACTCATTTGAAAGTCCAGAGGTACATCGATCATCATTGTTGGGTGATCCAAACCCTAATCCAAGATACTTCAAAATTTGAAAAGTTTCTATGGGTTCCCTTCGGCCAGTTTTATTTTTTCCTAGGCCACTAGTACCATCGTAGCCTTTAGCCTTCATGATGTCATAACCCTTGCCATATCTTTGAACTGGTAATGGGGGGTAGTGCGACAGTATCCTTATAGATCCATCCTGTAATGTCAGCAAGGTCTTCATTACTCATATCTCCCCACTTGATAAAAACTATTTTTGGTGGGACTTTGAAAGTTTCCTGAGGTTCCATTCTGAAACATGGCCGACCATATATCTTTGGAGACTGGGGTATTGTTGTTATGCTATATGCTATATTTAGTTTGAACTCTCCGCAACCGAGGTCCCAGATTTTGACAGTGGATTCAGCCTTAGGGCTAGTGGAAGGTAGTGGTATGGCGGAAGATGTGCATGGAGTGGATGTGGAAGATGACGTGAGTGTAGATGGGTCAATGTATTTGGATGACGAGGAGCCAGGTGCTTCTCAGTTAATAGGTACTCAGTTTTCGAAGATTCCCCTTAAGTTTGTACAATATTGGAAAGGGGCGGGATCTCCATATATGGTTATTTTTGTGCCGTCAAATGGAAATTTTAGGCATTCGTGATATGTGGACGGAATAGCTTTTAAGGCGTGAATCCATGGACGGCCAAGCAAGATGTTATATGGTAGTTCCAAATCCAGGACCTAGCAGGTTGTGTCCACAATGACCGGTCCCACTCTGATAGGGAGAGAGATAACGCCACGTGAAGAGCGTCCCTCGTCATCGTATGCTTTGACCACTATACTTTTTGTTGGGTCTACACACGCATCAGAGAACCCTAGAGCCTTAACCAGTTTGAGGGAGCATATGTTCAATCCTGCTTCGCCATCTACTAAAACTCATCTAACTTTGTGCTTGTGGACAAAAGTTTCTATGTGCAATGCATCATTGTGGTTGGTTTTAGGTGATGAGTAGTCTTGATCCAAAAAGGTGACGTGGTGAGGCGTAGTGAGATATCCCACCATGGTTTCAAATTGATTGACATCGATGTCCTTGGAGACCGACGACTCTAGCAGTGTTTTATCTAGGATCTCTTTGTGCGCGAGAGAGATACGAAGCAGCTCGAGTATAGAGATTTGCATAGGAATCTTTCCTAACTAGTCTATGAGGTTGAACTAACTTTTGGGTTTCCATTGTTGTGTGATCGGGACAGGTTTTGGTTGTTTAACAGATGCAGCAGGTTGTGACTGTTTAGCAGATGGGCCCAGTATGGTGATTTTGGCTTGTCTAGCGGGAGGTGGACCAGCTATAGTGACCTTGCCACTACAAGTAGTAGCATTACATTGGGGTGCTCTCTTGATCATAATGGTATTGATGTATTCATCGTCAGTTCAGACATTATTTATAATTGGTCCACTAGAATAATCATACTTGGCTCGGGTGAAGTTAGCTTGATTCTGTGGCCCTGAGGTGGAAGCATTATGAGAACCATGGTCCTGCAGTGAATTCTTATGGATAGTATGATCTGAATTGGAGGTGAATTGTGATCCACCTACTTTGATGATACAACTTTTGATAAGATCTTGTATGAGGTTTTTCAATTGTTGACAATTAGAAGTAGTATGTCCTTTTGCTCGATGGTAGTCGCACAATGCATTATCATTCCACCATGCTAGTTTAAACTGTCCTGGGTCATATGGTTTTGGTTCTTGACGTATGATGACCCCATGCTGGAGGCATTTCCTAAGGACTTCTTCAATGGGTTCACCCAAAGGAGTGTATGTGCGACCCCTAGGGAATTGTCTCATCTGACGGTATTGTCCCTGATTATTTTGACCATTTTGATTGTTTGAAGAAATATTGGGAGGAGGTGTCAATGTCGTTGTTGGTTTGTTTTGTTGTTGAACCCCTTTTAGGGCCAGTACAGGACCCACGATGTTTGCAGTCTTGGCGTCAACAACATTGTCATTTGTAACGTGCTTATTTTTAACCCAATATTTGTTTTTGTCGGCAGGTGGATTGACGTTTGTGTTTTTGGGACCGTACCTCAGTTCTCCCTTTGCTATAAGGGCTTTCTCAATCTGGACCCCTTTTTCAACTAAGTCTGTGAAATTTGTGCAACAATGTATTTGCAATGCATATTTTAGGGGCCCCAGAAGTGTTTGGACAAACATATCAACTTTTTCTCTCTCGAGGATGTCAATGTGACATCGACTAGCGAGACTTCTCCATTTTTGAAAGAATGGGATAAATGTCTCACCAGAATCCTCTTGCATGAGATTGCACAAGCTGGTGATAGAGGTATCCATGTCAATGTTGTACACATAATTTCTTATGAATTTTTGTTTAAGTTCATCCCATGTCTGGATATCCTTTTGGGTGAAAAACCATTCAAGGGCAGGACCCGCCAGACTTTTAGAAAAAAGTCTCAACAAGTATGTTTGTTCATAGGCGATGTCCATACAACTGGTTGCAAATTCGCGAACATGCTCAATGGGGTTTGTCTTGCCTCGATATTTTGTGAAATTGGGTGACACATATCCCAGAGGAAATGGAGGCATGTATAAGCTCATGTCGAATGGGTATACCTTTAGATCATAAGATATTTCTGATTGCTTGCCTAATACGTATATGTTTTGGATAGTTTTCTCTACATCCATCAATCGCATTTGCAAGGCATCCATAGTAGGATTATTTGTGGTCCCGTGTGTTGGGTTTCCTGGTACACCATAGGTTCCCATTTGTTGTGCGTGAATATTGGTGAATTGTGGTGATATGGATTGTTGTGACATGTATGACGTGTAGGGATTGGCATGTTGTTGATATTGAAGGTTATGATTGGGTGCATGTTGATGAGTATGAACGTTAGATGAGTAGGTTGGGATGT
Source organism: Sequoia sempervirens (assembly GCA_007258455.2). Lineage (NCBI taxonomy): Eukaryota > Viridiplantae > Streptophyta > Pinopsida > Cupressales > Cupressaceae > Sequoia > Sequoia sempervirens. The sequence continues at coordinate 279,922,328 of VDFB02047230.1, forward strand.
TTCCTCCAGTCATGTGTGTCATTATTTGGGGGATGTGATGACCATGAGTGTTGTGATGTGTTAATGATGTCGTGGGTTGTGTTACTTGGCCGCCTTGTGCGAATTGTTGAATTTTCCTAAGAGGAATGTTTGCATTTGTACCTTGGGAGGCAATGACATTTGACTGTGTTGTCGTGTTAACGTTTTGTTGTTGTCCTTGGATAAAGATACGTCCTATACCTCAGAAGGGTTTTGTGAAATACCACTGAGCGGATATGCCGAAGTTGTGCTCCTGGTAGTAGATGGAGCTGTCAAGGGGGGATTGTTGTGACTTGATGATGCCCCTATGGCATTTACTGTCATGGTATTTATGGTGTTGGGGATGTTTGGGATGTTGGAGGTGTTTGGGACGTTGGGAGTGGCATGCACTGTCGTTGTAGTGTCAACGAAAGTATTACTCGTAGTGTTTGGAAGTTGACCACTATGTGACACGTTATGTGCATTATTGGTATTAGGGTCAGGAGGTGTCAAATTTAGCATGTTAATGTCAAATCCTTGTGGTAACTTAGCTCCTTCACTCAAGAGAATGGCTAAGTATCTATCTCTGTCATGACAGACCATTGTTTCAATGAACTGACAGGCCTTTGGGTCTTCTGCTAGTGCCTCTAAGTTTTCCTCAAGTAGTTGACCATTTTCATCTTTTTTCAAGAATGGTTCGAATGGACTGTTTAATGAGGATTGCGTTGTCATTGGAGGTTGATTGTCTAAATTGGAAAATGGATCGTAAAAGGTCCAGTTTGGGTCATGTGTAGGATTTTTGACAGTGGAAGTGGGGTCTTGTCGAAAGTTTTCCATTTGTCATTGTTTTTGGAGTCTAGTTTCCACCATAAAATGATATTGCTTGAAAATGGAGATGAAAACTAAATGCAAGTATGACACTATGCAAAGTCTAAGTTCAATATGACGACTAGAATGACTAATGTTTTTTTGGATTTTCGTGAATAGGATATGCAATGTGTAGACTTATAATGCAATTTAAGACAAGGGGATCTAAGCACTTCTAAGGTCAAACTTTGTTTTCGATTTTGACTGCCAAAGGACTTTGTTTGAAAATGACAAGGTGACAAGGTCTAAATGACTAGTGAGTTTTCCTAACTAGACTTTTGAGTTGGAAAATCTCATGAAAGAGGACAATGACTAAAAAGGGATTTGATAACTTAGTCCAAGAGAGCCTAGTGTCGAAAGAAATGATGTTGTCGATTGTGCTGAGATTTGTCTAATCCTAAGTATGCAAATATGAACCTAGGGATAACCTAATGCCAAATGTATGCAACTAAAAGAATGGAGGATGAAACCTATGGTGATGAATGCAAACTAATGGATGAAACTTTAAGCAATTTCAGACTTGGTTTCTGACAGAATCTCCTTGGAAACAGTGTTTGACAAATGATCAACAAAATGAAGACTTCGGATTTGACTCTATATGAAGTTTTAAAATGTGACAGGAAAATGCGTCATTTGAGGTTTCAGTTGCATCTTGTATTTGCAAATGCAGTTCATAATTAGACAAATGTGTCTTAGTTTAGCAAATGCGACTCAATGATAGTCAGTTGTGTCTCAGTTTTGCAAATGCAGCGCAGATTGAATGAATGCGACTCGAAATCAGACAAATGCGACTCAGTTTTGTAGATGTGACTCAATGTTACTTAGTTGCGTCGTGACACATGCATATGTTGTATTTGAAAGGTCGAATGCGATTGATCAGAGCGATTGCAATTCAGAAAGTTAAATGCAGTTTGACAGATGCGAAAAGTTTGTCTTGTCATTTTTGATGGCAAATTTGATTTGTTTGATATTGAGCATTTTTTTTGGAGCTATAAATGTGATAAGTTCATAAAGCACTTGACAAGCATAGTGTTTTAAAAGTAACCAAACACACATCAAATAAGCACAATCCTAGGTTAGCCAATGATAGTATTCGCTAGATTCCACGTGGGTTTCCCCAACCGCATATCTGTAGCGTGTGAATTCAGAAGCTTAGCTGCATGGGCTCCCCCTTACAGTGCACTCTCTTCTCAGGCCAACCAAGCTTCCAACCCCCATGAAACTCCCATGGCGAGCTGATCACCTCTACTACAAACTGTGAAAGTGTGGATGCCTTCACATCGACCGGTGTTGCGCTAGGAAATAGAAGGTTTTTGGCTTACTACACAAAGGTTTTTAGTTCAGGACCCCCATTCGAGTGGCCATACATGGGGCAAGAGATTAATCACCATTAAGGTGGCACTCCAGCCTGAAGAGGTTAAGCTCAACAGGGTTTAAGGGAGTACAACTCTGTCTGTATGACACATCTGCACTCGTAATCTTAGGTTTTCCCTTAAGATTTACATTTATATACCAGTCGGGGGTAGCTTGGCCTTAGCTCCGTTGCCAGTTTGAGTCGCGTTGGGGTGATGAAATCCCCAGGCAGGCCCAATTTCTAGAGTTGGTAACCATTTCTCTTACACCCAAGATCACCCGGAAGCGCGAGGGGAGAGGATACTCTGAAATACCAAGTCAAGGTAATAACAGATAAAAATGGGTCTGGTTTTTTGATCACAAGGTTTTCACCAAGTGAGAGCATACTCACCTACCATTTTGCAAACACAGTTAAGCAAAGTAGACATGAAATTTCTTTTTATGTGCACCAAAATTAAATGTTTGCTAATCTAAAAAAAAGAACAAGCACAATGTTTGTTTTATTCCGTCTTCGACATTCGAATCTATAGACAAAAGATTAGAAGTTTCTTTATGAAATGATCTTCGACACATGAATAATAACCGCCACACACTGCAAACGAAGATTAGTAACACAAAACCCTAGGCTAGCTAACATGTAGGAATGAAAAACTAGGAAATCAGAAGACCATAAAAACCAGGAAAAAATAGAAACCAGAAAACCTTAAAACCTGAAAAACCAGAATGTTAAAAATGAAAGAAAATCTTTACCAGTCGAATGCGGCACGACAGAGCGAATGCGTCATTTAGGGCTTCGAATGTGGCTGAATATGTCAAATGCGGCTTTCCAGATCTCAATTACGGCTTGTCAGAGCGATTGTGGCTCTTCTGTTGGCGGATGCATCGCAATGCATCAAATGCGTCACGATGTTTTTAAAAAAAAAAAATGGTTGCGTCGCTTTGTACCTGTACCTGCAAAACAGCAGAAAACACAAAAACCGTATGGAAATAACAACAAATAACAAAGTCGTGTTCACGTTGGGTTCACCAAATGTATCAATGGAAAATTAGATTGTTATCTTATTGAATAAATAAACATCAAATTCCAATGAAATAACAAAGCACAAAGGAAATAAACATGAAAATAAAAGGAACAATGTTACCAGAAATCTTCATCTTCCATGGTTCACCTTTGTTACACCTTCTAGTTTACAGCAAATGAATGAGGCCCTCAGATTTCAAATGAGCAACCTATAATAATGTCAACGTCCTATGCAAATGTTGAAGGATTTATAAAATTGTGCCTATGTTTATGCCTATGACTATGATTGCCAATGTCTATGCCTAACAATGCTAAAACTTGATCAAATACAAATAATAAGTATTGAAATTTCTATGAAATCTAAGTGTGTAAATGCCTAAAATGTAATGTGTCTGTGCGTAATCGAAAAGTGAGAGGAAAATGGCATTTTATAGAAAATGTCATTTCGAATGGACGGGCGAGATCGAATTCCAAGAAAGACCTAGAATGAGAGGTCCAAATTAAATCTGAGAATCCCTAATTAGGGTTAGGGAAAATTCATTAATCGAACGGTCAAGATAATATCTCAGATAATCGGATTGACGGTGGAGAATAAATGAGGAAATTAATTAAAGAAATAAAGATTTTCGAAAAATCAAGAAGATAAGATTGCCTGATTTGTGAGATTCGAAAAATCAAGAAGATAAGATTTGGACTGAAGATCAGATTTGAAAAATCAAGAATCTACCCGATTACTTGATTTTTGGAAGAATAATATCTTTTGAATTTAATTAATTCAAAATGATGATTTTGTGTGACAAGTAAATAATCTTTTCAGATTATTTACTAAAAAGAGTGAAAGTTAATAAAATGAAATCATTTTAAATATTTTCATTTATTTAAAATGAGAGAAAAGTGAAATTAGTAATTAAATAATTAAAAATAATTATTTAATTTGGAAGATAAGACTGAATAATTAAATAAATTAATAAATTTATTTAATTGTGACAATTAGTGACATATCAAATAAATAAATGAAATTCATTTATTTAATAATCAGGAAGAATTAATGGAGAAAGGAATTTAAATAAATTAAGAAATTTATTTAATTAAGGGAAGACTTAGACAATTAATGACGTATTTAATAAATAAATCAAAATTTATTTATTTAATAATCATGAAGAATAAAAGGACATGAATTAATTAAATAATTATGAATTATTTAATCAATAGTCGCATGTGGACCAAGGACATAATTAAATGTATTAATTATGCTAGGACAAAAGTGGTAAAAATGAAGCTTGCAGACCTAGGTCATTTTTAGGTGTCTACACTAATAGTGTTGAAATCAATGACAACCACATATCAGCAACACAACCACAACATCCAACAATCTCCCCCTTTGGCATTGATGGAAACACATGATGTGAAAAGTACCATCAACACAACTACACTTACTCCCCCTTTGGTTCTGACTCTTCTCCTCAATTGCTCTTCTCCTAAAAATATTTTTCACATTGATCTTCTCCCCCTAAAGGATTTTTCACATTTCTCTTCTCCCCCTTTGAAATGAATGTAAAAGATAAGAATTACCTTCCCCCATACAATCTCTAACCACATATCTACACATCTGACTACTCCCCCTGAGTAGCATCCACAGAAACATCAATCCGGGTCAAGAAATATCTATGAAGCACATAGATTGATGCAAATAAATGTATCTCTAGTTCATATCAGGAGGGGAAATCACCCCTAGCATCCCTCTAAGATACTCAAAAGTATCCTTTGGCAACGGCTTGGTAAAAATTTCTACAACTTGATCTTTGGTAGGCACATACTCTAGTCTGACTTCTTTCTCATTCACTTTCTCCCTCAAGAAGTGAAACTTGATTGATATATGCTTGGTCTTAGAGTGTAGCATCAGATTCTTTGATATGTTGATTGCACTTGAGTTATCATAGTATATGGCAATAGGTTCATCATTTACTACTCTAATATCTTTGAGCATCTGCTTCATTCACATCACTTGAGTACTCTTCCTGTCATCTTCATCTACTGCCCAATCTACATTAGTATATCCACTCAAAGTAAGATCATCATCCTTAGGATACCAAAGCCCAAAGTCAATTGTTCCTTTTAGATATCTAAAGATTCTCTTTACACTAGTCACATGAGATTCTTTTGGATCATCCTAAAATCTAGCAACCATACATACAAAATTCATAATGTATGTTCTAGTCTGAGTTAAGTAGAGCAATCCACCAATCATTGACCTGTATCTTGTCTTTTTTTCCTTAGGAGAATCATCATTCTATATTAACTTGCATCTAGTTACCATGGGAGTACCAACATGTTTTGAGTCTTCCATTCCAAACTTCTTTAGTAGTTCTCTCACATATTTAGACTGAGATATGAAGATCCCCTTGTCTAACTGTGTAACTTGCAATCCCAGAAAGAACTTCATCTCTCCAATCATGTTCATTTCAAATTCACTCTTCATTTCATCAACAAATTTCATACATAGATTAACATTTCCTCCAAAAATAATGCCATCAACAAAGACCTCAATAATTAACTCTTTGTCATGATCCAACTTGAAATACAAGTTGTTGTTAGCAATACCTTTATTGAATCCAAGCTTTAGTAAATATTTATCCAGTCTAGCATACCGGGCTCTGGGGGCTTTCTTGAGTCCATATAGAGCTTTCTTTAATAAGCAAACCATGTCTTCCATATCAATCAATTGAAATCCATCTGGTTGTTCAATATATACTTCTTCTTCTAGCTCGCCATTCAGAAAAGTTGACTTCACATCCATTTGATACTTTGTAGTTCTTATATGTAACATAAGCAAGAAATAATCTATCAGCTTCAATTCTAGCAACAAGGGAAAAAATTTCTTCAAAATCAATACCTTCCATTTGTGAATACCCTTTACATACCAATCTTTCTTTATTTCAGACCACTTCACCTTGTCCATTCAACTTATTCCGAAAGAACCATTTAGTAGCAATCACATTTTTATCTTTAGGTCTGGGAACAAGTATCCATGTATCATTCTTTTCAATCTACATCAGTTCTTCCTTCATAGCTTTCATCCAATGTTCATCATTGCAAGCTTCATTGACATCTTTAGGCTCAATCTTGGAAATCAAGCAATATTATTTTGCAATTTTTCTTCTAGTTTGCACACCTTTATTCTTGTCTCCTATAATTTTATTTTCAGAATGATTTAGCTTCACATATCTTGGAACTTTGGGACTCTCTCGAGCTTCTAGTTCTTATGTTCTTTCTTCTGCACTTGCACTTGTCTCTCCTTCCTGACTTGATTTATTGGAACAAATTGAAGTTGTTTTACCATAACATATGTCACAATTTGAAGTTGATTCTGTGTCTGAGAATTCTTCCCTTTGTTTGTGTTGTCTTCCTGGTCATCTAAATCATATCCGCAGTATCTTGATGATTTAGCAGAGTCCTCATCTAATTGGCATTTGCACTCTCAACCATTTTTCTTAATCTGTTGTTATAGCACTAGTAGGCCTTGCTTTTAGTAGAGTAACTTAGAAAGATTCCTTCATCACTTATTGCATCAAACTTTCCTATGCCCTCACTTCTCTTGATGTAACACTTGCTTCCAAAGATGTTGAAATATCTAACATTAGGCTTATAACCAAACCATAGTTCAAAAGGAGTCTTACCAGAATTACTATTGACATTTACCCAATTTAAAGTGTACACAATAGTGCTTACAACTTCACTTCAATAGATGTGAAGCACATTTCCTTCAATCATCATTGTTCTAGCAGCATCTAGAATTGTTTTGTTCTTCCTCTCTACAACTCCATTATGTTGAGGGGTTTGGGGAGTAGATAACTGTCTTTTGATTCCATGCTATTTAAAGAAAAAATTAAACTCCCTGGAGGTGAACTCACCACCTCTGTTTGACCTTAAGCATTTAATTTTTAGAGCTTTCTCATTCTCTACCATAGCTTTGAAACTTTTGAACTTTTCTAATGCTTCACATTTTTCTCTTAAGAAAGCAACCCATATCATCCTAGAGTAATCATCAATAAGCAACATAAAGTACCTTTCTCCATGAAGAATTTTGACTCTAGAGGGACCACATAGATCAGTGTGTACTAGCTCCAGTAATCCATTTGAATGATGTTGTTTTCTCTAAAAATAAACTCTAGTCTATTTTCCCATCTGAAATTCCTTACAAATTGTGTTGGCAAGTTTCACTAGTTTAGGTAGATCTCTTACTGCTTGAGTAGAACTTACTTTAACAATGTTATCAAAATTCACATGACATAGTCTCCTATGCCATAACCAGCTTTCATCCACTTGAGAAATTAAACAACTTTCACTAGTAGCATTCAGGTGAAAAACATTACCTTCTATCTTTTTACCTAAAGCAATTATATTTCCAGAACTTCCAAGTATCCTGCATCTTCCATCTTTGAACTGAAGATCATAACCCTTGTCCACCATCTGTCCAACACTCAATAGGTTGTGCTTCAAGCCTTCAACATAAAGGACATCATCAGTGTTATGCTTACCACCAAGACAAATAGATACTCTACCATGAATCACACCAGCATTGTGATCTCCAAATCTTACAACCCCACTGTCATACTCCTCAAGACTTACAAATTTTCTTTTGTCACCAATCATATGATGTGAGCATCGGCTGTCAATAACCCACTCATCCTTTTCTTCAATTCAGAATACAAGATCTTTCTCAACTTTAGCAGATTCAATGGCCACTGGACCATTTTCCTTAATAGCAAGGAGCACCCATTCATCTTCATTTCCATTATCTTTATCAGACTCATCATCAGTCACTCCTTCTTCAACATAGTAACATTTATTTTGGAATCTAGATTTGTTAGGCTTGGATCTAGGAAGTCTTTCAAGACACCTTGATGCAAAATTACCTATCTTACTACAAGAAAAACATTTAATAGGCAACACTCATTTATACTTACCTTGTCCTTTGCCTTCTTTCTTCACAATCAGTGCTTCCAGTTCTTCTACCTCTTTTTCTTTATCTTCAAGTTGTTTCAATTCTTCCTCATACTTGAATGACTTTCTAGAACACTCTCCCAGATTATATATTTTCTTGTTTCTTCTGGATACAGTAGTCTTAAACATAGTTTTAGTCTTTGGAAAAAATCACTCAACTCAAAGGTAGCAAGTTTACCAATCAGTGTATCTCTTGTCATACTCGTCAATGATCTAGTTTCTTCAATAGCATGAACCTTTGCTTTGTAAGAGGAAGGCAATGATCTGAGCACTTTAGCTACAATTTATTCCTCTTCCAAGGTACCACCAGCACATCTAATACCCATCACTAGTTCATTTACTCTGCATGAAAGAAGAAGTATTTTCATCTTCACCCATCTTCAAGTTTTCATACTTGCGTTTCAAACTCTATAGCTTAGCCATCTTCACATGTACATCTCCTTCATAAAAAAGTTTCCAGCTTCATCCAAATTTCATGAGCTATCTTCAGACCTATCACATTTGTCATCTACAAATGTGTTAGAGCACTTTGCAAAGCTTCCATATCCCTGACATTATTCTTAGCTTCTTTAATCTCATCAGCAGTGGAAGGACCATTCTGAGGAATAACATATGGATTCTTTGTAATCTTCCAGAAGGTTTCTCCAATACACCTCAAATGACATTCCATCCTAGCTTTCCACAATGAGTAGTTTGTTCCATCAAATCTAGGACTCTCCTTATATGATTCCATCTTGGATCACCTCAAGCTTTTAAACTTCTTCAGAGGAACCTGCTCTGATACCAATTGTTTGCAAAACAAGGAAAAACAAATAAGAGGGGGGTGAATCAGTTGTCAAAGAATATTTAAAAATTTCAAACTTTACTTAACTTAATCTCATATCTTAGATCAAATGAATGAACAAAAAACCATGAACAATCAACACATCGGAAACATAGAGAACACCAAGATTTTTTACGTGGAAACCCTGTTAGGGGAAAAACCACGATGGATGTTAGTCCATAATATTATACCCCATTAAAATTATAATGAAAAATAATGGAAATGCACATGCATTCAGGCACACTACCTAGAGCTCACTACTCAAATAAAAGAGGGCTCACTACCCAACAATACATAGTAATTTGGATTAGATCCATAGGGTGTGAATTGAGAAAATAGCTTCTACACAAGCCTGATTACAGTTCCAATTAAGCACAGAAAACCTTCTTCACACTTCGCTCAACCTTCTTCTCACTCTACTCTACAATCGAATGAATAGATCAATATTCACACACTTTATCTTCTCTGGGTTTTCTCCACTTCATACACACACTAAATTCGCTCAAACAATCACTCTTATATATCCACAGCATGGAATTACATCAACAACCTTTTCAGCCAAAAAATATAAAACATTTACAATGTTGGCCCAAATTTACAAATAAATTTTTAATGTGGATCAAACATTGTTGGCTAATATTATGATGTCGCATAAAACAATATCCTCGAGCACGCCAAACATTCAAATTTAAATCTTCAAGGATCTGCAACACATTACAATCACTATGTCGGCCAAGAACATGAAAACTCGAACACATATGAGAAAAATATTTGACCACAAACACACAGATCAATGCAAACATACAACAAGAATAGATAATGATCTAGAAGCATCCACAAAAAATAGGAACTAACAAAGAATCATCTACAACAACAGAAATTACTAGAATCACATAAACTTCAATCAGGAACACTGACAGAACCCACAAAAATACTGTCAAAACACAACTGTTCATAGCATGATCAAATCTTCATGTGGACCTCTGAAACTTTTGGTAGATGAACTAGATACTCTTAGCAATAAACCCTTTAGTCGAAAACAACTGATATTCAATGTATAAAACAAGACACCTTCATGATCTTCATTGCTCCACTGGCAACCTACAACTCTTCCTTTAACAATTTTCTCAATATCCTCCACATATACAACCTTCAATACAATAATGCTAATAGTGTTAACATCAATGAAAACCACATATCAGAAACACAACCATTGTTAGAGTAATAAGTTATTATGCTTAATTAATTACATCACATTGATTAATTAATTAAGTCACTTATTCCTCTTTATTACATAAGCTAAACTTAGGCACATTAATAATTAATTAATTGATTAATTATTAAGTGTGCACACTAGGGTTTTATTTAGGGTTTCCCTTTTAGGGTTTCTTGATCTCCTTCATAAGGATTGATCACTTTGCAATAATCGATTCTCTTAATGCATTTTTACTGAGAGGTTTTACAGAATATCTTTTTGGTTCTTCATATCTTTTGCATGTGGCCAGACATCCATCTTGCATCGCGGTGATCTTGGATTCTAACATGGTATCAGAGCTCCAGACCTGCAGCTGCCTATTCGTGATCTAAAGATATGGCCTTTCAGTGAGTTTCAAGTGCAAGGGTTTCCATAGGCATCTTTTCTGCAAGATCTGGGGGTAGCTATTTTTTTGGGACACTATGGGCTCAAACGGACGTCGCCATCGCATTCACAGCATCCCAAAACCCTAGAAACTCCTGTCAAATCATCCATTTTGGTGTAGTTGATCTGGGAGGCAAAAAAAA
>VDFB02047230.1:279933274-279963845 GCA_007258455.2 Sequoia sempervirens
ATTTTTGCTTGCACAACTCCATTGCTTGCCATAACAACATTTTCTCAAGCTCTTACAACACCTTCTACAACACTTTTGGCTCTTGCAACTATCTTTCTTTCCCTCTTTGTATCTCCATCTCCTTCATTTCATGCTTTTCAGCATCTTGGGATTCCATATCCCTTACTTCATGATATGGGTTCTCCTCCTTGAGCGGGGATTTCTTTTATCACCTCCTTTGTGATATAGGTTCTCCTCCTCGAGTGGGGTTTGCTTTATCACTCTTACTTGGTGGTTCAGGTTCTACTCCTGAGTGGGTTTTTCTTTCACCACATGCTTTATTCGCTCTCTCTCTTTCTTTATCTTCTTGGTTGTCCATGGAGGTGGGAACACCAAAATGGGGGTTTGACTAAGGAAAACCCCTATACAACCCCAACATTCTCTCTAGATATCATGCATGCATGTTTTGAAGACATTCATGTGCTAGAGGCTTCATCACTCATGTGGTTGTAAGTATTTCTTTGTTTTCTTCTTCTTATCTTTATCATCTATATTTCACTTTATTCTAGCTTTATCACAATCTAGAAGTCCTTAGCATTTAGAATAGAAGTAGCCACTTTGCATTCTCTATGATAAACTAGCTTCCTGCTCTATACAAGATGCTAGCGCACTTCTGAGACACCAAAATGCCACTCTATTGTCCATATTCTACGTTGTAGTCCTTTGGCCAAGAGCTTGTCAATTTTTCTAGAAAATATTTGTGACTTGCTCTTTCAGATTCTAAAACTCTCGCCGCTATTCCTGAAGTATTTTAGGGCAGTTCACCTCATGAGGCTCTCTAAATGAAGAGAACTTGTGAGTAGAGAATCCCCCTCTTCTACATGTATTAATTTATTTCCAAAATATCATCCAATATAACAACTATGATACTCAAAACATGACAAATAAGGAAAATTAGGGATAAGGAGGGTTATAATGCAAATTTCCAACCTCCTAGACTTGAAAGAAAATTTTGAGTACCAAATTCTTCAATTTATGTATGTTGTGGGACCAAAATGACTATTCCAACATGTGTAGGTGGGTGGGTGAATGCTAGGAGTGATTTTCATTCATTCCCCATATTACCTGATCCATCTAGGCTACACTATTATAGCACAATCTCTTAAGAGCCCTAAGAGAAAAAAACTATCAAACTATGATAGAGTAGTTCTCAGAGCTCATAACACCTAGGAATGTTTCTATATACCTACAAGTGGATATGGGTTCCCTCCATATTAACCTCTCCTAGTTTGGTCAACTCAACATCATTTGACCATGCCAACAATGAATCCACTCTTGTAAAAAGTACCAAGTGAGAGAAATAAAAATGTGGCAAGAAAAATATTTTGTGTTTCATGTGTCATGGGACCAAACATAATGTGCCAAAACATCTAGGTGAGCAAGTAAATTTCTAGGAATACCTTTATGTGCACCCTACTTTACTTGATCATTCTAGACTACAAGCTTTTTCTGAAGTCTCTTTAGCATGACCTATGTGTAAAAACCACCAAACTATGACAAATTGGTTCTCAAAATATATGGAACCTAAAAATGTTCCATATAAACCTAAATCTATATGTAGGGTCTATCCATAATAAACTCTCTCATATTTTGTATCTCCAAACCATTTGACTATGGTGACGATGCATGCAATATTGTAAAAAATGCCATTTATGTTCAACAAAAACTTGCTAGGAGCCGAATTTTGCATTATTTGTCTCATGGTGCCAAAAAGTCTATGTGAACACATTTGGGTGGGTGGGTGAATGTTAAGGAAGGCCTCTATTTTTTCCCAAGTTCACACAATCATTCTAGGCTACACTATTATGAAAAAGTCTCTTAAGATACCTAAGTGCAAAAAACTACCAAACTATGATGGATTGGCTCTCAAAATATGTGGCACGTACAAATTTTTCATTTGAACCTATAATTGCTCATAGGGTCCCTCCATAATGACCTCTCTCAATTTTTCTTATCTCCAAAGCATTTAACTATGCTAATAATGGTTGAAATGTTATAAAAAGTATCATTCATGTTCAATAGAAACTTTCCAAGAGCTCTATTGTGTGATATTTTTCTTGTGGGGCCCAAATCACTATGTGAAAACATTTCACATCCAAATATCTTGATTCTTTTGGCTTACACTATTCCAATAGTCTCTTAAGAGACTTGAATGCAAAAGAATCCAAATTATGGCAGACAGCTTCTTGGAGCTTGTGGCACCTAGGAATGTATTTTATAAACTTATAGGTGGATACGGGGTTTGTCTACAATAGCATATCTTAATTTTATCCAACTCGACATTATTTGACCATTACAAAAATGAATGAATTCTTACAAAAAAGTGTCAATTAAGAGCAATGTAAACATGGAAACAAGTATTTTTTGTATTTTTGTATCATGGGTCCCAACCAACTATACCAACACATAAAGGTGGGTTATTTAATGATATGAAATGCCTTATTTTCAACCCCAATTGTATTGATCATTTTGGGCTACACTATTCTAGTGAAATGTCTTAAGAGCCCTAAGAGAAAAAAAACCAAATGAGGACAAAGTAGTTCTTAAAGCTTGTGGCACATAGGAATTCTTTTTTTGAAACTATAGGTGTATATGGGGTCCCTCTATAGTAACCTATCTTGATTCTAGTTAACTTGAAATCATTTGACCATTTCAATAATAAATTCATTCTAGTAAAAATCATTAATTGAGAGTAGTGTAAATATAAAGATATGCATTTTTTGCATTATGTGTGTTATGGGGCCTAGCCAACTACATAAAAAAATCAAGGTGGGTGCTACTGGATTTCTTGTTTTACACCCCAACTATCTCAATAATTCTATACTACAAGCTTCTAACAAAGTCTCTTAAGAGACTTAAGTGCAAAAAACTACCAAACTATGATGAATTGGTTCTCGAAGTTCACTACACCTTGAAATGTTTCGTATGAACCTATAGGTGGATATGGGGTCCCTATATAGTACCTTATCTCTATTATAGTCAATTTGGCACCATTTTACCATTCCAAAAGTGAGTTCATTCTTGTAAAAAGTGTCAATTAAGAGTAGTGTAAATGTCAAAACAAACATTTTTTGTATTATGTGTGCCATGGATCCTAACTGACTATGTGAACACACCAAGGTGGGTGGGTCAACGCTAACATCATGTTTGCATCTGATCAACCTTAAATATTTTATGATAATACTCTTTATGATTGTACTAATCTTCCTACACAATGTAAAATCAAGTTATAGAAGGTGAAATGAAAATAGGAAAAATACAATAATCTTAGAACAAATAATATAGAAGGTGAAATAAGAATATAAAGTCACAAGAAAATTTACATTGAAATCTTCATCCACCCCTCATATTCATTTATCACTTTAATAAATTTCTATCACCAAATTCAACATGCTTTTAATATAATCGTTGACAAATCCATTTTACTCTTGAGAGAGCTCTAGAATGACTCTCTCACTAGTTGACAAGAATTGAAACACTTCAAGGTTGTGGGGTTACCTAAGGCTGAAATAAATATCCAAATAAGGTTGGTTCCCTTGTTACAGTCACCTAAAATAAATTAAAATACTACCTTTACTGAGAAAAAGGATAGAGAAGTAACTTGAAGCGAAAACTAAGCTAAGATTGAGGTGATGCACCAAATTGGTTTTTCAACTTATAATGTTGTTTGACATAAAAAATATGTGTTATGCTCCTAATATGATATATTATTAAGTATATATTATATATTCCTAATTAGAATAAGTATAAGCACTTGTGTTATGCTTAATCATAACATAAATATTAGTTAATACACTATAGCCCTTAATTAGGATGAACGGGTATGTCCCTACATAGTTTAGTCTATAAATAAGGAAGACAACTCTCTCCCATATTATGATATCAAACAATATTGAATTAATATGTTATTATTTGATTGTTGGAGGTCACACCTCAAAGTGGTCTACTATATTTCTGATTTTTTCAAATATTTCTAAGAAATTTCTTAACAAGTGGTATCAGAGCTACAATTTGGGAAAAAAATTATGTTTCCACCTAACTTCAAAACCAATACAAATTTGGATCTTTTTTTTTGGTTTTGAGGTATGTATAGGTAAGCTCTACAAAAATCAGAATTTGAAGGTAATTTTTCTAAACTTTATTAAGATTTTACTTTTTTCGTTAATTTTCTCTATAGGCTGACATTTTAGAATTTAATATATATATATATATATTTGAAAAGATTATAAAAAATGGGTAGGGTTAGTTCTTTGTAATTTACTATTGGAAATAAAATAAATTATTTAATTTAGTGGTTAATGTTTAGTTAAAATTTTCATTAATTTTCTCTATAGGCTGCAATAATAATAATTTTTGTAAAAAAAAATATATTTTTGGAAGCATTATCAAAATTTAGGTAGGGTTAGTTCTTTGAAATTTGTTTTTAGACATAAAATATATTTCTTAATCTAGTGGTATAAGTTTGTTCCAATCTAAAACATCAAATTCTCTCTCTCCAAATACTTTCCTACTTTCATAAAGCTTAAAATAAAAATATATTTAAATCCATGTCATATTTAGGACTAGAGGACCTTTCTGCACATACAAAATCCAAGGACCCATTTTATTTTTCACCATCTAAAATTGAGGAAAGAATTCCACAAGGACATGAAACAATGATACATTTCATTAAAGATAAATCATTTAAATAATTTGTAAAATCCTTACATGAGGGTTTAGATAGATTTACGAAGGAATTATTATCACAATTAAAGTCCAAAAAGGATCACCAAGGTGGGTACAATCCTAGTAAGTGAAATCAAGGAATAGGAGAACCTTTTCAATGTCAAAAATTATGTTTACCAAGAATAAACATTCATAAATTTGATGGTAGAAATGTAATTTAATGGATAAGCCTCATAGAACAACAATTTAAACTTCACAATTTACCAAATAATTCAATGGTTGTCATACCTTCACTATATTTAGAATTAGGACCTTACCAATGGTACAAATGGAAGATGAGTGATAGAAAAGGATAGATGTTCAATTGGAAAGAATTTAGTAAAGAATTAGCAACCTCTTAGGAGAAACCATGCATTGAAGGTTATTCTACCCAACTAAAAAATCTAAAACAAATAAGGTATTTAGTTGAATATAATATTAAAAATTTGAGATTGGTGTAAGGAAGCTAAGGTAGCAGAACAACTTCCTACACTAATCTTGGGAGGATAATAATGTATAGATCTTTAATAGTTACAAAAAATTAAACAAAAATAAACATAAATATCATGTATACCACAACACAATAATTTACGTGGGAAAAACCCTTTTGGGAGAAAAACCCCACACTCCAAAAGCCACCTAATATATTATTCAAAAATCACAAAGATTACAATATACATGCAAAGCAAGCTTCTCATAGGAGTATCACCAACCAGAGATCCAGAGGTAACACAATTGCTATTAGAATCCCAAAATACATCACAATACACATTTGTAATACAATGCCCTCATAAAATAGGGTTTCCTTCTAGGTAAATTAAAGCCAACAAAAATATCTACCATCAGATATGAGACATAAATATGAACAGTCCACATTTACAATAATAAAGTGCATATAAGGTTTGGCTTCTAGGGATGCTTCCCTCAAGCCCTCACCAGTGCGCACTACCCCCTGTGTCCCCCATCATTGTATGAACAATACCTTATATATCAATAGTAACTTATGTTATTGCAAGGTTGAGACACATTTTCCCAACAATTGGAACTTAGAGCTCCCAAGGTGACACTTTACTAAAGGCTACAATTGTACATCAATGGAATTAAGGACCAAATTCAACATGATGTTTGTTTGTTGAAACCTTGTACAACTAGGAAAGCTATGCAACAAGAATTGCATATTGCTAAACAAAACACCACCAAAGGTGAAACCATGAGAGTAACTAATAAAAATGTGAATAATACTACTAGCAAAAACATGGGCACATTTTTTTAACCTAAGAGAAATTAGTAAGCTCTCTCCTCAACAAGAGATAGAGAAAATAGAAAAAGGCCTATGTTGGAATTATGATAGCAAACAATTAAGTAGTCATAAGTGTTCTAGTTTTGAGAAAAATAATGATATTGAAGCAGAGGGAGAGGTACCTACAAAAGAAAAAAAATTAAAAAATTATGAATGAGGATTCCAAGGAAAAATAAAGCACTACTATTTCTCTACATGCATTGAATGAAACAAATGTACCACGAACACTCAAAGTAATTGGTAAAATAAAATATAAAAATGTGAAAGTATTAGTTGATAATAGTAGTACACATAACTTTATTGATAAAACATTTGATAATGAGCTCAATATTTTTATTTATCCAATCTCTAACTTTCAATTCATGATAGATGATGGAAAACAACTACCTTATGGTGGTAAATATCCTCATATATAACTTTCAATAGAAAATTATCAATCAGATTCGAAAATGTTTGATATCCCTATTGGGGGAGTTGATGTAGTTTTGGGTGTGCAATGGCTTAAACGATTAGGAACAATATCTTTCAATTTTTAAGACGTATCCATGGCCTTTAGGATACATGGGAAAAATTATAAAATTTTGGGAATAAAATCACTACCAAGTGAAATCATTAGCTCCCACGGGATGGAGAAATTACTCAATAAATGTTCTTCTAATATAAAAGTGCAATTAAATTTTATAGAAGCATAAGATATGATAACTCAAGATCAACCAAAAACTCAAGAAATTATTCAACACCATCAAAAATTATTTCAAGAATCTAAATTTGTACCTCTAATTCATACCACAAAGCATTGTTCATCCAAAAAAAATCATATTTATCCCCTATTATTATTCCTAACAAAAAGAATGATCCATGGAGAATGTACTCACATTACAAGAAGATAAAAAAAATGCATTCATAAAGATATGTTTCATATTCTTGTTTTTGATTGATTAAGCAGGGAAAAGGGCCCTAACCCAAGAAAATAGTACAACAAGATAAGAACAGTAGGTGGTAAGAAACAACAAAAACAAGAAGCCCACCAAACTTCCCCCCTCCCACAAACAAAATGCTTAACCAATCCCCATATGATCAAACATCATAGTTCTATCATCCGAATAAAAAAACCTTAATCTAGCATCAGTAGCATCCTTCCCTATCCATCTACAATACTTATAAACATCTATCATAATTTTCCTACTTAAAATATAAATAGTATTATAAAAATTTAATTTCTAGCACCAACGACCATAACCAGTAACAACAATCCTATAAAACATAGTAGAAATTATCATCATAAACAAAAAGAAAATCCACACAACAAAGCATCCAAGCTAAGCATCCTCGATTAGCCTCCATGCTCTCATTAGATCTTCAACAATGTCATTCACTATTACCTTCAGCTCCATCTTGCCAGCCAAATCTTCACCATCTCCCACTGCTTTTTTCTTTTGCCGCTTTTTGATTTGATCCATGCAAAAAAAAGGTCTCCATAACTGCCTTCTTCATAACAACATCAACAACCATACACACATTTTGAACCACTTCTTCTAAGATTTGAATTCTATTTTCATCTCCTTTTTCTTGCATCCCTTTCTCGAAGACTTTCAGTCTTACCTCAATAATTCCATTCACCAAATTTTTGAGGGCATGAAATTTTTTGTCCCTCGCCTTCTCATTTATCCTCTTTTCCAAAATCTACATCCTCTCCTCAAGTCTTTTAATCCTTCCATCTCCATCATCCTTAGCCTTATCTTCCTCTTTGTTGGTATTATCATCCCTATCTTGATTATCCACAACATTTACTTCCTCCTCCTCCATAGCCATCTCATGCTACGACTTCTTCTCTTTCTCTTCATCACCATTACCATCCTCACTTAAATCATTTGAATCCTCCTCTTCAACCGAGTCTCCTCCCAAATTGTCAAGAATTTCTTCAATTGAGGAATCATTTTCCTCTTCTTTCTTTTCAACACTCTCTGGCGGGATTTGGTTACTTATTTATTCAAAGCTCTATGTGTTTTTCTTACTCTCATGTCCTTTCAACACCACTATGGCCAATCTTTTTGACCTTCTTCCACCAGGGTTTAAACCTTTTGTCTCATTATCATCAAGAATAGTAATTGTGTCCACCTCTTCCCTAAGTTCACGCAGAATTAATCTCTTCCTTTTTTTAGTCCCCATCTCCATTGACTTATCCTTTCTTTTCTCTAGTGTGACCATAAGCAAATCCTTCCACAAAGCAGTGTCCAGGCTTCGGAATTTCTTACCAATTTTCTTAGGGCTTTGGGATTTCTTTCTAGGTTTTTTAGGCGTAGAGAGGGAATGGTCTTCAAGAAGCTCAATTTTCACCAAGCTCTGATGTTTAGGGTCTTCAATCATCTTAATACCAAGATTTTTCTGAGGGGTTCTGGACAACAAAAATTTTCAAATGGACTTATAAGGCCTGATGTAAAGGCGGATTGGCTCCATGAGTGAGACTCTGGCTAAGAGAGGAAAACAAGAAAAAAGGAAAATTAATTTGTTCCTGATGCCTAATGCGGTTGAGGATGGGAAAGTGGTATCCATGGACGAATTGGTAGCGGCCTTCGAGAGTAAAATATTTCATTACAATAAACCATACATTATGATATGCAAGTGGCAGCTTAACCCTAGAATACCCATTTTGAAATCTTTCTGGTTTTTCTTTTCCTTCAAAAAACTTCTCAAAGTAATCCTGATACTTACCATTACTGACCTTTGTAACCTTTGTCCCTTTGTAAACTAGACCCATCACTTCCATAATTAGCTTTGCGTCCACCTTAAACTAAATCTTACCTAGGTTTACTTTGCCATCCCTCCATGCATTTGCAAATTTTTAGTTGAGTCTTTCATTATAGCCCTCCATTACAACAAAATACGGGGTGAAACCTGCCTGCTCAAAAATAACCCATAACTCCTCATTGTTATGAAGCGAGTCAAATTTGTGGGGTTTGGTACGCTTCCTAGGACCTCCCATATTGCTATCAAAGCTATGGAAAATTTTGGCAACAAGAAGGAAATCATTTTTGTTACCTTCAGCACCCTCAATACTCACAATTGAAAGCTCCACACTCTTAGTTCTAATGGTAACTCTTTGACAATTCATTTGAAATGTAGTCAACTTAGGGTTTTTTCTATAATTCATAAAGAAATTCACACCTCGATTACCACCTTTTCACCCATAATCATTATTTCTTGCAGCAGCTTTGCCTCCCTTTCCAACAATGATAGCCTTTGTTTTATTCCATCTATTATTTCTAATGTCGATGCGACTCCATATGTCTTATCGAAGATCAATCCTTAGATTACACCACATACTATTTATTTCCAAATTTAAATTTTTCTTGTCATGGTACAAAAACTTCCCGTCTGGTTGTCCTTTCCCTTGATTGCGATGTCTTATATCAGGATTTAGCAATCCCTTTAAAATGTGCCTCTGATGTCGACCAATCATCTTACTAGTTTGCATCCATGGGGTCCACGCCCACATAATTCTTCTCCTTCCACCACACATATTAATAATTAATAAATCCCTCCTCATAGTCATGTATTTAAATATTTTTCACCAAGTTTGTCTTTTGCTAGGACTTCCTTAATTTGAACAAGAAAAATAATAAAGTCCCAGTTTATTAACATTTCTTGATTAACACCAAGGTTGGCCATCACATTTGTTGCCCTATTTCCTTCCCTTAATGAGTGGAAATTTTTAACACATTGAATTTCTTGCAGTATGCCTTTACAATCTTCCAACATATCTCAAATTTCCCAAGGAATATTCCCCTTATTGTTGAGATAGTCTATTATCAGCTTTGAGTCTCCTTCAAAAATTACCTTGTTGTATACCCTCACTCTGAGAAGTCTAGCACCAATCCAAATAGTAGACGCCTTAGCAAAGTTTTTTCGTAGCTATTCCTAAGCCTTTGTTGTATCCAATCAGGAAGGCACCATTATCATCTCTTATTACTCCACCCATTGCAACCCATCTAGGATTCCCCTTTGAGCAACCATCAAACTTGCACTTCACCTAGCCTGGATCTAGGGGGATCCAGACAATGCTTCTTCTTATAAGTTGTTTTAGCCAGTTAACATTATTTAAATCATGGGAGAACTCCCATTGTTGTTTTATGCTTAGCTCATTCTGACTCATTTTGAGTTGGTTGTTTCTTAGCTTGCTTGTACTTGCAAATTTCCATATTTTCCTAATTTTTCTTTAAATAATTAAACATAACTCCTAGATAGTTCTAGCAATCTCCCTAAACACTCTATTATTCCTCTCTTTCCACAAACCTCAAGCCAAAAAAGGGGGAAGTTTTCCCCACAAATCACTAATTATATTGTGGGAATAAGGGAAAAAGCTCCATCCTTCCACAAACATTTGAACATTGACAGGGAAAACCCACTCCACCTTTAGAGAATTAAGAAAAAAACCCTAGACTTCTTGAGCATAAGAACATTGAAAAAAAAATGCATGATGTTTTCCTATTTTTTCATTGCAAAGGCTACATCTATTTACAAGATACCAACCTCTTTTCTTTAGGTTTTCTATAGTGATGATCTTACCATGTATTATCGTCCACCAAAAGCAGTTAATTTTTATTATTAGGTTCTTCTTCCAAACCTTAAGCCATTCAAAATAACCCAAGACCATAGTTTGCTACATCATTGAGTCATAAGCTGATTTAACTAAGAACCTACCATTAGCGTTTCTTGTCTAGATCCACTCATCCTTTATGTTTCTTGAAAACAGGTCAAGGTTCCCAATTTGTTTCATAAGCAGGTCAATAAAAGTGCCCCAATTTTTTTGTTTGCTTCCTCTGAGAACAACATTGCTCAAATAGTCTTTAAAGCTTTTCCACCTGGGTCTCCAACCATCCAACGCTAGATAATTAGAAAGGTTTTTCCCAATTTCCCTTTTCAGTCTTATTCTGATTTGTTGGAGATCTTCAGAGGCTGACAGTGGGGTCGGTGTGGATTAGGGGTCATCCTAGAAATTGGTGATGAGTCCATTACCAATGCTCCTTTTAGTACCTCTAAGCAGCACTCCTTGAGTTTTAAGGAGATTATTCCAAAACACAGACCCATGTAGAAGCTCCTTCTTCCTTAGAAAGTAGCTAGCATCCTTATTTTTAAGATACTTAGCCCTTAGGATAGTAGCCCAATCTTTTTCATTTTTCAAGTGAAACTAACCCATTTTTGCCACCAAAGCCTTATTAAACAATTTTAATCTTCTGATGCCTAACCCACCTTCTTTCTTTGAGACACACACCTTCTCCCATTTAATGAGAGCCATTCTTTTCCTTTCCTCCACTCCTAACCATAAACATCTTCTTTGAATTGTTTCAATTATTTCAGCAATATAGGCCGGTATATTAAACATTGAAAGATAATAGATAGGAATATTCTATAGGGAGGCCTTCAAAAGCTGAATATTTCTAGCCAAGCTCAACAATCTACCTTTCCAGCTAGCCATTTTTTCTATACTTTCTCCACAATATAGTTCCAGTAGTTACTATTCGACTTTCTAGAGAAAGAGGTAACCCAAGATAAGTAGCAGGTAATTCAACTTCCTGACACCCCAAAATCCTTATCACTTTATCTTTCACAAGCTGGCTAGAATTGAAAAAATAAATTTTGCTTTTTTGGTAATTTATACACTATCCTGACCAATCAGCATAATTTTCTAGAATAGTTTTCCACTGTTTAGCTTCAACCACTGAAGCCTCCCCCATTAGAATGGTATCATCAACAAATTGTTGATGTGAAGCCAAGGATTAGGAAGAAGTGGCACATAAACCCTTCAAGGACTTATTATTAAGTTGTTTTTGAATGTTGTGGCCAAGAGCTTCTACCACAATGACAAAAGGGTAAGGAGATAAGGGATCTCCCTGTCTTTTCCCTCTACCAAGTGAGAAAAAACCATGGTAAATACCATTAACCAAGACCGAATACTTCGGGGTAGTAACACATGCTTTTATCAAATTAAGAAATTTACCTTTAGAGCCATTTTTTTCCAAAATAGAAAATAAAAAATTCCAAGTAATATCATAAGCTTTGGAGATGTCAAGTTTTTGCACCATACTTGGATTTTTACTGTAATCCATAGAGTGTAGGATCTCATGAGTGTAAATTGTTGCATCCAGAATTTGTCTTCCTTGAACAAAACCTTTTTGATTGATAGCAATCATTTTTCCTAAGACCAGCTTCAACCTGTTGAAAATAATTTTGGAGAAAATATTATAAGTAGTGTTACATAGAATTATAGGTCTATAATCATTCATTGAAGAAACTTCATTAGATTTAGGGACAAGGCCAAAAAAGTGGTATTAATCTGATTCAAGATTCTACTCGATCTAAAAAAATCTTTGACAACAATTAAGAGGTTTGTAGACACTATCTCCCAGTAAACTTGGAAGAAGCTGGGTGAAAATCCATTAGGTCCCGAAGCTTTGAAAGCTCCAAAAGAGAATACAGACTCCTTCACCTCTTCCAAAGTGACACACTTAGTTAATTATTTCAAGTCCTCCTCTGTGATAACATTAGTTATAACCTACAGGAATTCCCCCAAATCTCGATTGTCAAACTGTGAAGGCTCCAGGTAGTTTGAAAAGAAGGAAAAAGCCTCATTTTCTATTTCTTCTTCCCTTTCAATTTTAGTACCATTACAAGTGGTGAGAGATATGATCCCATTTCTTCCTCTATGATTCATAGTAGATTTTTGGAAGAACTTAGTATTCTTATCTCCTTCCTTAAGCCACTAAATCCTTGATTTCTATTTCTAGAATTTTTCCTCCTTACTTATTTTGTGCCATTGGGCTCTAAGCTCCCTTTCTATTATGTCCATCTCATCATTACAATTTCTAGCCTCAATTTGATCTTGAATCTCCTTAATTTTCAAATTCAGGTCCCTCTTAGTAGTAAAGATATTCTCAAAAGTGTATTTGTTCCATCCTTTAACTCTTTCCTTAACTCCTTTTAACTTTTGTGTTAACCTAAACATCGAGGTGCCATCACAAGGAAGGTTCCAGTGTAGTGCCCTCTGTTGTGATCTTTCCGGATTTTGTGTAAGTGTTTAATTGCATTATTGTTGTTTTGTGTGTGTGATTAGTGTTAACATAATATTTGATGGAATTTGTACTCAATTAATTAAAATAACATTGAGTAAATAAAACTAGAAATTAAGATGAAAATTAAATAAATTAGTTTTATAAAATAATAAGTAAAGAGTTATTAATAAATAAATAAACTAATTGTTTTGTAAAAGTATTCTTTAATGATATTCGATAATAATTAATAATTCATTAGTTGTTCAAAGATCATTATTATAATATGGAATTTAAATAGATAGGAAGTTGAAGTGTTTTAATGCAAGGAAAGCAATTGGAAAAGGGAAGGTGAATGGTTTATTGCTAGCTAAATAAATAATAGCTATATTCAGCTTTGTGGGGGACTACGTCTTTTTCGGGCCTGAAACAAATTGGCGAAAATAAGGACTTGTCTTTTTAAGAGGATTTCGGATGGCATTAGCACGCGGGGGAAATTTGGTCCATTTTATGGGAGGATTTTAGTGCTCTTCAGAGGGAATACCACCGCTGGATGATACAGAGGTCGTTTTTGGAATAACCATGCACAGCGTTGAAAGATGAGAGGCTTTTGAATGGAAAAATCAAAACTAGATCGCTCGACCCTCTTATAGTGCAGCTCATGAGGTATGTCACTTAACATGCTTGCAGTTCAATTAGAAGTGTATATCTGTGGCAATATTGGTACTGGTATTATATTTGTTGTAGTTGTAGAATATGAGAAAGTTTGGAACTCTGGGTTAAGTAATCCCTCTGATTCTTTGGCAACTTGTTCCACCGTGGTACTTGAAAATACAGTGGTGTGGAGATTAAATAATTCGCTTGATTCTTTCTGATAATCTATCACAGTTGCAGCTCTTGAAACTAAAATATCGTCACAGTTTAAAATACCTTCTTCATTCCATTAGCAACCTGTTTCAGCTGCAACACTTAAGAGGGTGCGACATTTGTTTAAGCTCTATGATCCATTGGCAATCTGTTAATAGTTGTAGCACATGAAAATAATAGGAAACTTTCAAAGGTTTAAATACTCTCTTTGATTTTTTATCACCAACCTGTCACAGCGACTCACTTGAACATGGTAGGGCGTATAGATTTAAATAAACTCTCTGTTTTTTTTTATTATCAAATCCCAAATGTTATCACAAGACTGAAGGAAAATGGCTTCTCACGTTTTTGCAACTGTAACCATCTCAAACCTGGAGGAAGCTTGGTTTGTGTGTCTTCTCTGATGTCGTCAATGAGCAGATTGTTCAAGTGAAGAAATTGAGGTCCAATGAGCAGATTATTTAATTCTCTTGGTCTGTACAATGTTTCAAGCCTTTTCCAATTACCTCCATTCAGTCGAAGCTGAGAGAAATTGTTGTTATTGGATACAGTGTTTAGATGAGCTCCTTCACATAGTCTGGTAATCTAAATTTATATAATCTCCCTGATACCTTTGGCAACCCGTTACAGCTGTAACTCTTAGACTTGCATAGGGGTAGTAAATTAAATAATTTCTCTGATTTCATTTGTCAAACTGTCTTAGCTGCGTACTTGAACATAATAGAAAGTTTAAAGGTTTAAAGGATCTCTCTGATTTTATTAATCTACTTATCTCTGTTGCAGCTATAATCACTTAGTTTAGTGACAGCATCATGAATGTTAACATAAATGTAGATTAGAGAATGGTTAACAAATGGATATCTATTCAACTTATCTTGTCATCACGATATATCATTGTCTGCATAATAATTTATTATTATTCACCTATTTAAGATATTAGGTATGGCTCGAAATTGGAGATTGGGGAGAGGTTAGAAATATTGTATTAGTGTAATGATTTAGAATTTGAGTGTAGAACACTAGAAGATATATAGATCTGCTTTGATTATATTCTCTTGGATTAGAGACTTTTTGGATGTGTTAAATTTGGAATCCTTGAAATGGGTTGGGTCTAAGGAATCTAATAAAGAATTCTAATGTGAAGTGGTATATAAGTTGTAACTGGGTATTTCCTTATATATGTATACTTGGTAGTAAATCTTGTTATGCATACAATCAAGTAAGTCTTGGTGCTTCTTTAATCATTGTAGAGAATAGTGAACCTAAATTGGGACTAATAAAGTAAGTAAGACTATATTTAGGTTGGAAATGGTTACTTAAATAAAGATAAGCAAAGTTAAGTTTCCTTGACACTAAAATTGAATGAAGGTTATTTCCATTATTAAATGATTAGCAAATTGTCTAAGAAGAATAAGAAATTTAGGATATTATTACCACAATTATTATGGTTTATTCTTTGTTAATTTGTAGGTGAATATTGTTATTTTATAACCTTTAGAGTGGAATGTTAAGTTTAGTGTGTAAGCTAAATAACTAGGAAATTGTATTAAGATTGTCTCAAATATTAAAGGGGAAATAATCTTTTAATTTAATTATGAGATTAATGATAAGGAATATTATGGAATGTAAAAATAAGCCTTGAGATAATTACGATATGTGATTTTAGAGTTCCCTTATTTATTTTAAATTAATTCTTTTTGAACAAATGGATAAATTGTATTTGATTGGTCATTGATCATTTAAGGGTAATTTGGTGTATCCTATTTGTGGTATCCTCCTTGGAATTGCTTGGCTTTGGAAGTATTTTCATTTCATTGGGTTCATGTCGCTTTATGAGTAATTTGACATACTCTTTCATTGTGACTCTTCTTGTGTTGACGTGAGTTGGGGATCTTCTTTAAGTTAAATTGTGTTGATATTCATTTAACCTTACAAGGTGAATTCTTGGTTGGTTTTGAATTAAAGGGGTTTTGTGGTGGAGTATTTTGGATACTAAAGTGATGATTTGGTTGTGATAAGTTTATGCTTCTTATTGAATGCAGTCTTCCCACTTTAATTATTTTGGTGAAACATTTAATTACTTTGTTGTCATGATTGTTGATTTTTATCAAAGGTCGTTTGTTTACCAATTGTACGGGTATCTTGGGAGGAGGAAATTGAGGTCTCCCTTGGATACCTGGTTGCATGCTTTTACCTCTATTGTTGAAGGATTGTTTTTGGATGTTCCCGTGTTGGTGTGAATGCCTTGGAGATTAATTTTGATTCAAGGAATCCTTTGTCATTTAATTTGTGTTGCAATGTAATTGGAAACTCGTATTTTGTTTATGAGTTGTAGATAGTTGATCTTCTTGAATTTCCGATTTATTTTGTATCATAGTTATTTATGTAGTCTGGATGGAGTTGATGGTTTTATTTTTATTTTTATGTATTCACTCGTTATATTTGAATTGAAGATAGTTCTTGTGGCCTTGCAATTTTTGTTGTTAGTTCTTTGATGGGAAACCCTAGTGTAAACTTTTTGAGATACTTCCAGAGGCTTGAGATGATTGTCAGTTGATGTTCTCTCTCTTTTTGTGCCCTTGAAGTGGCAAGTGTTTTGGTATCAAGATTTTGAAGGGTTGTACGTGAATTGTTGAGATTCTGATTCTGTACTTGTTAGCGAGATGGGTTATGCCTCGCATGCTTTTATGTTGTGATTCTTTGTTCAAATTATGATGGTACAACCCTTGGTTTTTATGTTGTTGGGTCTCTAGGGAGAGTGGCTCCTCGTGGGGGCCGGCGCCCCGTTTAAGGGGAAGGGCACAGGATAACCCACGAGTGAGTTAGTAAACAAGTGAAAACCTAATAATTAACTTAGGAGGGTTGGGTAGTAATATCATTATAAGATTAATAAAATGGATGCCTCGTCTTCATTAGTGCTTCCGTAGGCTAATGGAAGGCTGAGAAGGCCGTGGTTGGCAAGGTCATGACCTCGTCTTCACGAGAGGTCTACGGCTCCGCATGAGTCACCCTATGGACCGGGCCTCCAGTTGGGAGGAAGAGCATAAGACAGCCCATGTAGGACTATGCGATGACACTCTCCCCTAGTTGCCCATGTGTTTTACTTTATTGTGTTCCTCTGGAAGTAGGTTGTGGGAGTTGGTTTAGATTGTTGATATACGGATTTATATTGATTTGTGATTATTGCCTTAATATATCTTGGTGTACTTTGTGGTCTTGTATGATCTCTTTGATATTTGACTTATGACCTTGTTCTCTTATGGTACTGTGATATGATGTTATTGTGTTTTGGAATTGTATTATGTTTATTAATTCAGTTGATTTGGAAGTGTTTCATGATCTTCCTTTGGTTACTTGTTTACTGGTTATCGTTTTGTTTAATGTGCTGAGATTTATGACTTTAAGTTATTATGTTGACTCTTGGATGTTGTTGATTGTGTCATTGTAATCCTTGATTTTTATGATACTTTTGTATGATATTGAGTCTTGTGGTTTCGTGTTTTGGATGTTCTTGGTTGAGGACTCTTTCTTGTCAGCCCCTTAGCACGGGGGGTGGGTCTTCGGACTCACATGGTCGGGTGGAACGTGCTAAGCACCCCATTGGGTCCCCAGTCGAGGATCGAGAGGTTCGGATTGGTGTTGTTGCAGCGACTTCAAAGTTGTATTTGTCTTGGAGCCAGTTATGATACTTTGTATTCATTTATTTATTTGTATCATGTTATCTTGTGTATGGTTTCCATTTATGTTTGGAAACACTTTTGTATCATTGTACCTCTAGAACAATGTATTGTAATGTAATGTTAAACTCAGTGTGGATTTTGGCCATGGTAGTTGTTATTCAATGCGTTAAGTTAATCTTGCCTATGTGGTATTTATGTACACAGATGGTTTCTTATCAATGCTTTATCATGTATGGCTTTTATTTTCGTTGTGTGGATCTAAGTCGCGTAATGACTCTTCGTGTACCCCAAGGGATGTATGTGCTAATGAATCTACTTAAATGAAATTCATGTCATGACTTAATGTGTTTTACATGTATGTTATGTTAGCGTTTAAAAAAATAAATTGTGCAGTGATTGTTGTTTAATTGTCCTTTGGGGTTCACACGACGGGGCGTTACATCCAGCATCTTTCAATTAGAGATTTAAAGTCTGGGTGGAGGGACCACATGATTTCATACCTGAAGGGGTAAGATTTTTTTATCACCCTATCATCCCATTCTAGAAGAAGAGCACTATGGTTAGAACCCGTTCTAGGAAAGGCAGTAAGAGAGAAATTTTGCAAAATATTCCATTTTGAGGAGATCAAGAATCTATCCAGCTTCACTTGGATGAGTTAATTACCTTGCCTTCTATTAGTCCAAGTGAAATGGGATCCCATAAGATGGATATCCATAAGTCCCATTGAGTTAATAAAGCTTGAGATATCCATCATACTCTTTAAAAAGTTAGTGAGACCTCCTTTTTTCTTAGAAGGGTGTAGCGGAGAATTAAAATCACCTCCAAGCATCCAAAGTTCATTTTTTCTATTAATAATAACTCCTTCCAACAGATTCCATAGGTCCAACCTATCCAACCTTACATTTGGGCCATATATATTCCCCATATTCCATTTAATGGAAGTATCTCCATCCTCGAAAGTAATCAAGAGGCTATTTTTATTCTTAAATTTCAACTTGCTACTAAACCGGGAAGAATTCTAGTAGGTAGCAATCCCACCAGAGGCCCCTTCAGCATCACTAGCATCAAAACCAACACTAGGCCAGAGCCACTTCAGGGTTTTCTCAAAACTTTCCTTTTTCATTTTTTTTTCTTGGATCAAGAGAATGTCAGGTTTCACATCAGCTAAGCACGCTTTCAACACATGTTGTTTATATGGGCCATTAAGAGCCCTTAAGTTCCAAGATAGGATTTTCATAATTTCAAAAGGGCTAAGGAGCAGTATCAAGCTGATACTACCCACGTTGGGAGGTTGACCTCCCTTCTTTTTTAGTTTGCTCCTTGCCAATGAATCTAGAGTCCTCTGCTTCCCTACTGCCACATCTTTTGTTGTTTCTTTGACTCCTGTTTCTTTTAATTTGGGTCTACCAACTTTACTATTTCCTCCTACATCTATTTTTTTCTTTTTTCATGACTTAGTGTTGATCCATTCTTTCTCATCCTTGATTTGTGACATTTTCTACTCCTCTTGAATTGGTTCATGGTGGTCCTGAGTTGGGGTCAAAAGCTGTTCATTTTGGCTTCTAATTTCCCCTTCCTCCTAGGCTTCATTTTGTTGTTTTTCTTGAAACATTGGAGGTGAAGTTATCCCTTTATTTTCATTTTCTTTATCTGAATCCAAAATTTTATTTGAGGAAGGTGGGGTGGGTGGTTCATTGGAAGCTTATGAAAACAGCCTTTCTAGATTATCATTAGGAATATTTTTCGTATCTAGGTTAAAGGCTTCTTCTATTATTAATAGTTTTTTATTGGGTTTCGAGATTTCTGATTCCTTTGGAATATTCATCAAAGACTTATTCTTCAACGGGTCATTCACTTGTGTCTCAATTTGGGGAATCTTAGGCTCAAGAGGAGCTATTTTACAAGCATCATGTAGGTGCCCAAATTTATTGCATCCCTGATAGAAAACAATGGCTCCCTCATATTCTAAAGGTTGAACCCATTTACCAAACTTGGATTTCAAGGTCACTGAAGTGGGTAGGACTATGTTAACCTCAACATTAACAAAAATTCTTGCATAGACCAGCCTTGTTTTAAGAAGAGTAACTTTGTCTATGGTAACCAAAGAACCAAAGGAATTGAAACTATTACTTTAAAAATATTTTGATGCTAGAACTCAAGTGGCAACCCAGTTTTTCCAAACCTAGGTTGAAGCAACTTTCCCCAATTCAGCAAAGGCGTCAAACCCTGGTTTCCACTTGCATAAGGACAAAATATTTTTAAAACTACTTTCAAAATCCCACGGTCCACCTGTGAGGACCTTTAACATATCCTCAGGGATTAAAAAACGTAAACAGAAAGAGACCCTTGGGCATAGCACTTATAGAAATGTTGTCTTTGAGTTTCCAAGTGCTAATGAATTGGAAGAAAGTAAATTCTATGGAAAATAATCTAAATGTGTCTTTAGGGTGAAACAAGTAGAATACTCAAGAAATTTAGTGACATTTAAAGGTGTTAATATGGACCCTAAGAAGAGATGATTTTTGGGTCTAACAAGATGTTATGTAATATTTTTTATACCTATCATCCCATAAAGAAAATTTTCATTTGGGAAGGTACTAAAGTGAACATCCAAATATATGTGGTAGAATTCTTTATATGCCAACAAAATAAAAGGGAAACAATAAATACTTCAAGCCTCTTACAAATATTAGGCATTCCTATACAGCATTGGGAAGAAGTATTAATGCACTTCATTAGGGTGCTACCATAGAAAAATAATATTGATGCAATCTAGCTTGTTGTGGATAGACTAATTAAGAATATATATTTTTTGTGGACTCTCTCATCTAGTTTCTACTAATATTAGGGAAAAAGTATTCATACAAAAACTAAAAAAAAACTTCATAAAATTTCCAAAATCATATTGCAAAATAGAACCACCTCAAAATTCCTAATCAAGTGGAAGAATATTCTAGTTCAAAATGCAACATGGAATGATAAACAATTCATACAAAATATTTTAGAGTTTCTCAGCATTGAGGGCAATGATTTTATGATGGGGAACAAAATATTATGATCCTCATATGATATGTTCCTAAGTATATATTATATATTCCTAAGGATAAATACTTGTGGCATGCTTAACACTAACATTAATATTATTTAATATAATAATACAATTAATTAGGATGAAGGGGTGTGTCCCTACATAGTTTAGCCTATAAGTAAGGAAGATAACTCTCTCCTATATTATCATATCATACAATATTGAATTCATATGTAATTATTTGATTATTGGAGGTCACCCCCTCGAAGTGGTCTACTATATTTCTGATTTTTATAAATATTTCTCAGAAATATATTAACAATATGTTATAATAAATAAACTAAACTAGGCACAACTCAACATTCATATATTTATGCATAAGTATTTCATAGTAAAGTTGAAATGTTTTGAACCTTTTTTCAAGAAAATTAGATGTTTCTCACAACTAAAAGCTTCATAACTCAGTAAAATAAACTATGACCTTCACACATATATTTCTTAAAAATTTGTATCAAAATAAGACATGAAATTGAGATCATACTAAACATCATGGTACTATATCAATCATTCATTGAAAGTATGAATGAGTATGGTGGTGTTGTCATTAATGTTGTCATTGATGTCAATACAGTATAGGTTGTTGCAGAGAAAGGAAACACATGATTGCAGGTTGTGCATGTATAGTTAAAATATTGTAGAGATGTTGTGAGTACATGGAGCTATCTTTATGGTGTTGTAGGTGTGTTGATATGATGAGTTACTAAGTGCTTTTGAGAAAATTAATAAATAGTAAAGATAGAATTGTGTGTGTGTTTAGAATGTGCTACGCATTTCTTTTGAATTGACCCTATGTATTTTCCAATATGAAGTGTTTCTTATGGGAATCCTTGGGTGATATATCCTAGATTATAGCTTCTGGTTTGATGAAGACTGAAATTTGTGTTCACCAGTGTGTGAACTAGTCTGGCAGAGTTGTTTGTTTGTGGGCTAGGAGAAATGTTTCTACTCCGCAGTCCTCCACTGGTTTTTTTCTACTCTTGCATATCTAGAAGAAGGATTTTAATGGTGTTATCTATGTTATATCAAAGGTGTTTGTGGTTTGGTGCTCCAGAAGACTTGTTTCAGAGTTACTATGTGTGTCTGTACAGTTTGGATGCACTGACAGGAAGTGTTTTGTGTGTGCTGATTGTTGCAGCTAATGCGGATGAATCTGAAGGAACCTAAGATGTGTTCTAGTGTATGGTGAAGCATGTTGTGTGGTACACATGCTATCTTCCTGTTGTGGATGTGTGTAATTTAAATTCCATTGGTGTTTTCATTAAGTTAGGTCGACCTGGTGTTTACACATCATGTGAAGGATAAGTATCAATTAAGGAAGCATGTGATTGATTTGAGATGTTATTTGGGGTATTTTTTAAGTGTTGGTTTGGTCTTCTCTCATTCTCTTCCACTGTGGGAATGTTGAGTTGATGACCTAATTTGAATTTGTAAAATGAAGCATGTGTAGCCGACCTTTGAGAAATTTTCTAAGGTTGAAGATGGTATATATAAAAGGAAAGTTGTTAAGCATTACATGCCACAAGTGTGAGAAGCAAGGTAGTTGTGAGAGATTGTGCGAAAGTGAATTAAGGAAACAAGAACTTTAATGTGTTAGACTCCTAAAAGTAGTGAATTGACAATGTCTGCAATTCTCTGATCAAGGTTGCGGATGTGTGCAAGTTGTTGTGGTGGATCTTCTATTGCATTGAGATAGTTTTCTCTGTGTAACATTCTTCTTTCTATCTTTTTGTATTTGTAGGTAGTGAGCCTCCTTGTTTGACATTGATTCCTATCCAGACAATGAGTCCTATCTAGGCAGTGAGCCATTTAGCAATGAGCCTCTTTGTAAATGGTTTTTCAATTACTCTATATTGTGAGTTAATCCTCACTGTGGTTTTTCGCTTATTGGGTTTTCCATGTAAATCTGGTGTTTCTTGTGTTGATATTGCTTTATGTTATTTGTACTTCATGCTCCTACTTAATAACAGATTAAAGTGGATGTGGAGTTAATAATTGTTTGAAATTTGTGGATGTGATTGGTGACAACTGATTCAACCCCCCTCTCAGTTGTCTTGTGTATTTCAACATCATTTTTATGATTTCCACATAACATTATAGATTTAAGAAGGCCCAAAATGCTTACTCTATTGATCAAAGGTTACTTACAACTAGATACAAGTCTGAGAAAATACACTTTTTCTTAAGAAATTTGATTTTACAATGCTTTCTCCTTGAGAAAATGGGTTGCAATGCATAGTATAAACTTGAGAGAACTCTTTTCTAAGATATACTACTTATTAAAACTAGCAAGAAATACCTTCTAATAGAACCAAGGTTTTTTTGTCTATCCAACATTCAAGAGAAAGTAGGAAAGACTTACTTAAGTTGACTATTTCATCTCCACCTAGGTGCTTGAAGACTACTTTTCCTCATTTGACTCCATAAAAATATTTAAAATAGTGTGAAAGAAAGTTGATTATGTTGGTCTCTGGATTTTTTCATTGAGGAAACTCCTTAATCAATTCCTATATGCTCTCAAAAATTCTCCAACTATTCAACAATTCCCTAGATTCTTAGGAGAAGTTCAAACTATTTCTACATGTGGCATTGACTAGATCAAAGTGCCTCAAAACTTCCTTGCATACTCTTCATCTCATCTACAAGATAATATGGCATGTGTTCTCTAGTGAATTTAAATTGAGATTGGTCTATTTACCACTTTGGGATAATCCTCTTGAATTCCTTCAATGTTATTTCTTAATGAACTTTTACCTCGAAAATGTCTTATGATCATGCTTTGCTTGATTGATTGTCTGAGGGCTTACATGTAAGAATTTTGTAGGATTTTTTTAAACTATCATATCTCATAGTATTCTACCCATTTTTGTTGACTCTGACTTGCAACCTTTCCTTTTTGACATGTCTATGTTGTACACTTCTACCTTCATCCGAAAATTTTATCATTGTGTTCTTTGAAATTCTTATGTGTTCGCGCTAAGTATTAAAGGATTTTATCTCTATCAAATGATTTATTATTTGTCATTCCTTGTAGACTTATTTATTCAGGATTTTCAAGGTTCAAAACTCTTACAAATATTGGCATGCCTATCATTTTATCATGATCCCATGGCACTATTCCTATGAAGATCAAATGCCAAATAAACAGATTTTACCATGTTGAAGGTTTTTCCACTATGTTTTTTGATAATCCTTTGTCTTCTCATTGTAGGTATCTAACTTTTACTCTATCATGATATACCTACTTTGTTTAGTAGACTATACTCTATTGACTGTCACCTATCACTTTTTGAGTAAGGGCGAGATGCACAACATTTTTACTCATTGTAGGTATCTAAATTTTACTCTATCATGATATACCTACTTTATTTAGTAGACTATACTCTATTGACTGTCACCTACCACTGTTTGAGTAAGGGTGAGATGCACAACATTTTTACTCCCCAAGAACTAGTTTGGGCATGTTTGATACCCATTCTAATAAGGCAAGAAGTGTGGGAGTTGGTTTCTTTGTCCTAGAAAGTAACCTAGATATTGTTTTGTATAATGAGTTTATGCATTATCTAAGAGAAGCAATGTGATACTATTACAAAACTAGGTGAAGGGACTACATTTTTTTTGGTTCCCCCATCCCAGTTTTCTAAGAAAGTTTTGAAAGTGCCAAGGAAAGTGAGAATTTATGGATTCATTTTTAAATTTGATCAGCTAAAATTAGTTTTTGGTTCCTCCCCATCCATCTTCAGAATTAGAGAATTATTAACCACATCCTTTCCTAAATAAACATTTTGTTACAAATGAGACCCCAATGCATGAAGATTGAATTCATTTAAATCCACCTTCTCTATTTCCCCCATGAAGATATGCAAGCCATGGAAACACAATTTTTTATCTAGAAAATTACCAAGCCCCTAATACATAATTTTCCTCACTGCATTCACTTTTTCCTTCAGTAATTGCTCCATTTATTTACTAGTCTCACAGTTCTAGGAATTCTCCATTGTATAGCTCTTTTGAAGGGAAGATGAATACAACTATTTTAAATGATATCATGCATCATAATATATCACCCCAAAGTTAATTCCTTGCCTCACCTGGGTCTACTCTAAATCAAGAGCGATCACATGTTCCAAATTCAATAGTTGGAACTTTTGCATCTGACTCTTCTATTTTTGGTATTCCATCACATCTTGAATTCTCATCTACTCAACAAGGTATTATAATGTAGCAGTAACAAAGCTTCACCCTAGTAGAAAATTTTGAGCAATATTTTGTGGGATTTTCAAATAATCTCGCTATAGTTGGTCCAAGTTATCAAAAATAAAATTTATGCCACTCTATGCTTCTTGCACTAGGTAGCATTCCATTATAATCTAGACATTTAGCTCAACTTGCTAACCTTTTAGATCAAAAATAAAAAAATTCACAACTCTCTATCACACAGCCTCTTTAAGGAAACAAAAAACTACCTCCACCACCTTAAGTAGCTCCAAATTTCAATTTCATTCCACAAGAAAACTTTCATATACAACCAAATGTGCATTTTCCCTTGTCATCATCTCAATTCAATTATGTTTAGCACACTTAGCAATAAATATCTCAAACAATTACACTATCTTGCATAGGGAATTTGAGTGATGTTTGAACAACAGAATCCCTAGTACACCTAAAAATCAAAGATAGTTAAATCATATAATACTTTAACCACAGGTTCCTTATGAATTTTTTCCATTGTATAAGGATCTAGAAGCATTCAAATGATTTCAAGA
This sequence comes from Sequoia sempervirens, assembly GCA_007258455.2. Taxonomy (NCBI): domain Eukaryota; kingdom Viridiplantae; phylum Streptophyta; class Pinopsida; order Cupressales; family Cupressaceae; genus Sequoia; species Sequoia sempervirens. Next base: position 279,958,762 of record VDFB02047230.1, read on the forward strand.
AACTAGCAATACACATCCTCTCCAAAGTTAATATATATTCCTTTCATGAAAAGACCAAGAAGAGAACAATCTTTCTTTTGTTCCAAAACAATATGGAGGAGTGAAGGATCTTCATCAACTAGCTCTCTAAATAGATACATATGATGGACAAGCAAGAGAACTTTTTCTATACTATAAAACTCTTGGAGGAATAAAATCAGGTTTTCTTCATAGGATTTGGTGAATCTATATATTTCAAGGTTGAAAACTAATTCATAAATGAAATTAACATCATTCTTGAGAGTTGTCACCACCAATGCATTATTAGAATGAATAATCTTATTCATTGTTGCAATTGTACCCTCATGTAAACTCATGGTAAAATAACATCCTTAATGTAGCCAACTCTATATTCTTGTGAATAATGTTATTTACCAATAATTTTTATGTTCCTCTCATGAATTTTTTCTTTCTTAATAGACTATTAACCTTCTTATTTTTATATGATATTCATATATAATCATCTCAAAATGCTACCATTTGAATCTAATCTATTTGTCATACCTTGAGACTACCACTTATACCTTTCATGTCTTCTAGTCATTCAATGCATGTCATCTTCTTGACTAAACACTATTTCCCTATGGGAAATGAAGTCACTCTACAATCCTCATAGACTCATTCTCGTCTATGAGATATTCGTGGCATTTAAAATAATGAACTCTCAAGTGTATTTCCTTAATAGTTGGTTAACATGTCATCTTTGACTTATATAAATGTTTATTACAATCATATTTTTGGAATACTTCCTAGCTAATGGACAAGATCCCTGGATGCCTTCACTAGTTCTTTTCATAAAAACACATAATTTTTCATAGCATATTTAAATTTCTACAAAAATAGAAGTTACAAGTCTTTTAAGAGAAATGTTGATAGAGGAAAGCTCATAGCTTGAATAAAAATAGATTTTGTTTCTTTTTTGAATAGCATTTATGGGTAGCATCACCACCCATGCAAGATCTAAAGTGGTAGAAAACATCTGACTTCACCTCCATCTATTTTTAGGAGAAATTCAAATATTGCTTGAACATCCTATCATGAAACAATAATAGTTTATAGTGAGATCTACAAATGACTCTTGATTCTCCACACTCTTCTTTATTTTTGGCTTCATAATATTTTCCTTGTGAGATGCTCTAACCTTTCTCTTTTCAATATATTTTAATTATTTTTCATAATCATTTCTCTTTATATTGTTCTTTGAAAACCCTTTGCATATATGTCTACTCTACCCTCTAGCTTTATAGCTCTACCAAGAAGGTCAATCGAGAAAACTTTTATGTCCCTCATTAATTAAATTCAGATGTGTATCTCCTTCTAAGTAATTATTCCATAGATTTAGACTATTGACAAGGAGGAAATGAGGTGTTAGTCAGAGATGAGGGCCCGATATAACTCCATGAACAAATGTTTTGGCCCAAAAAGGCCAAGCTTCATGAAATAATAGTAAGTGGTCCAACAATTTTTGTTTTTCATTTTGATATTTTCAAGTATAGCACATTGTTTCTACCATCCACTCTGTGCACAATGCAATGAAATTTTCATCAATATATTTATCTTCCTTGAAAATATAATATATTATGAACTCAATCAACAACAATATTAAATATTCATGGCTTGAAAAACTAAAATATTTGGAAAAGAATGTAATTCTGCTTTAAATTGCCACTATTTACATAATCCAAATCCTCATTAATGGTTTTTGTATAAAAATTCTACTTCAAGTTCCATGATTAGGGAAGATTAATAAGAGACATCTACGAGAGTCCAAGTCTAGGATCCATTTGATGTGGTTATTGATGAATCCTTCCACCTATATTCTCATGGCTTCCCAAAAAAATAAACATTTTTTATACCTCTTTCACAACTAGGAAACATGCCAAGGTTAGAAAAATAAAACCCTAATAATTTTTCACCCAAAAAAAACCCTAAATCCATGTGGGGATTCAACAACTTGGATTCTTTCAAATGTTGACAACTTCCTTCACTTTTGTGAATGTGAATTTTTTGGATATATTTAAGGTTTATTGATGGTTTACTTAAAGATTGTTTTTATGGTTTTAAAACTCAAGAAGTGTGGCATAGATTTTCAAATCACCCTTGTAAAACTTATTACTAAAACTATTGTTTTAAACTTATTCAAATCTAAGGATTAAAATAAGTTTAAAACAATAGTTTAGTAATTGCTTATTCATTTTATTGGATATAAGATCAAGAAAAATAGGAATGTCGCTAAAATTTAATGACCTATATCTTCTTGCAAGATAACATGTTGTAGACCAAGTATTTTCCATATAAGCGCACCTTAAGTAGCTCAAATTATTCAAATAAAATAATGGAATAACTACCCCAAAAATTAAGTATAAAAACTTAAAGTAATTGGGATCTTTGAGGGAGGATATAGGGTTGATATTTATCTATGAGAAAAGTCTTACCAATCAAATCATGTAAAATACAGTAGTAATTAAGTCCCTATTACCAATATTATTTGTTATCAATTGACTAGATTCCAACAATTCACCCAACAAATGAACTTAGTAATCCTAAATTTTTTGTAATATATCTCCTTAAAAAAGGTGGAATTTTTTGCACAAGAAAATGGGATGCCAAGTACACACAAAGAAATGGCATTGCTACAAAAATTGACCTTAAAATATTAAAAAATAAAGTAAAACACTAGAAATATTCTTACCTCCCCATTAGCGATAGAATTTACTAACACTAAAAACTATTATCCTAGAACCCTAGAGAATGCATAGAATGCCTAAACTTAAGGATGTATATTAAGATTTCAATACAAAAAATGAAACTAATGACTAGGCTACAACTAGCAATGGGCCCATTGATAAGAGTATGAATCTCTCGTACACTTTTGAACTTACAAGACCATGGAAGGTAATCTAGGAGGTCTATATGTGAAAATTGTAGAGAAATGTTAAGTATAACTAGACCTCTGGAAATCCATACCTTATGTATAATAATACCCTAATTATTTAACACTAAGAATTCAAGAATACTGATTGCTATTGAAATAACTATAAGACCCAAATTAAGCATACATGAATAGGTACACATCATCTAAAAATTTCAATCAAGTTTGTACTATTTCACATTAATCCCCTTAAAATTTAAATACATTATGTTCAACTTGGATTCTACACAATGTTACTAGGTATAACTATATGAGCTTCTTTCCTTACCTATTTCTCTCACTTCTTTAGAGGTGGTATCATAAACATATTTTGCACTTGTTCAACCATATCAATTTTATTTGGAATCAATAGAGTAGTACATTTAGCATGAAATATAAAATTTTACAATATATGAATCTCACACTTCTTAGATGGAAGAGGGGATTAAAAAAATATGATTGTGTGTCATTTTAGTTTTACTATTTTCTTTTAATTGTTCTTCTAATGTGTGTTGATATACCTCATAAAGTTATTTCTCACTCTCATAAGGAGGTTCTCTACGAATCTATATGTAAGTATCCATGGTAAAATAACTTGCCTCAATAAGAGGCTCATATGGATCTATGTGATATTTTCAATTCGACCCTCACAAACATATTTAACTCATTAATGTATAATACAAGGGTTTCCCTTTAATCCCTCATGCCATGGTATACCAAAATATATAAAATATCTATCTAAAGAAAGAATAAGATGAAATATCATTTATACTTCCTTAGGATCCACCTTAAGAGGTAAAATAATACAAAAATACAATGAGAAGGATGATACTATAAAGTATAAACAACTAAAGATTCAATGCTCATCATGAAGGAGGTCAATGCTCTTGAAAAGGTGACCACACAAAATCTTCATCAAGATACACCAAGAATCAATCCCACTCTCATCTATTCAGAGCTCACTTCATATTATATAATAGGGAAAATAATTCATCTAAACCATGTAATCAAATCAAGCCTCTACATTACCAAGACAAAGTGACCAACTAAAACCTAGAGTATGATCTAACTAATTGGACAAAATGAAAGACTAAAATAATTAGGAATTTATTCAATTACTCAAATCATAAGATTTCCATTGATTTGAAAGACTCCATTGACATTCAAATTGGAGCTCTTTAGCATACCGAGAAGGTCACTTATTTTAATCTTCCCAACACATGTTATAGGTGTCAGTTCGCAAACCACAAGATCAAGGACTGCCCTTTGGCAGTGCCTCGTACACCTTCTCCACCACAAGAAACTGAAAAGCCTCGTCAAGAAAATAATTTTGCTGCCAAACTTGATGAAAAATGGACTACGGTTAAGATGCGAAAAAATAAGTCTAGTGGTTCTAGGTTGGCCTCTAAACAAACGAAGATTATTTCAAATCCTTCAGTGAAGGGGAAATAAGCTCCAGTTGGGGTTGATAATGTTCCATTGCATCCTAGGCCAAAGACTACACCTCAGCTTGTTGTCATTATGATAGCACAACCAAATGTTTCTCCTCCCGTGTTGAGAGCTCAAAGCCAGTCTCACAGTCCCTCTTTGCCATTGGAAGATGGTGAATATGTGCAAGAGAAATGGATATTTTCTTCTCCCGCTATTCAAATTGGGTCAGTTCTTCTAGAGTTTTTGATGAATCATTTCTCTTCTCTTAATGAACAGGATCCAAACTCCGATGATATGGAGGAGTTTCACTCATGAATTTCCTCTCATGGAATGTTCAAGGTCTGACAGACCTCTCCAAAAAGTATTTTTTTAGGGATACTTTGAACAAATATTCTGGTATTGAAGTGCTTTGTCTCCAAGAAGTTAAAATTTTTGGTTATTTGCTTGCATCGACTTGTCACTCTATTTGGCTAGCTAGTCAAATGTTTTGTATTGATCATGAAGTCAGGTGTGGTGGAGCTGTAACCCTTTTTTCCCCATAGTGGCATGCTTGTGTGGTTGACCATAGGTCTGACCCCACTCATCGGCTTGTCTAGATCCTTCTCAATATTGATAATCATTCTTTTGGGATTATTAATGTTTATGCTTCTAATGATGTTGTGGGACACTCTATACTTTGGTGTTGGATTGTTGATTCATTGAC
>VDFB02047230.1:279963945-280001328 GCA_007258455.2 Sequoia sempervirens
CTAATGGAAGAGTGAAGGGAATCAATGATGTAATGCATATACCAGGTCTAGCTCGAAATCTACTTTCTCTTAGTATGTTGAATGATATTGGAGTGCAAGTCACGTTCTCTGGAAATGGCTGCAAGATGACTAGAGGCTCTTGGGTGCTAGCAAGAGGTGCTCGAATTGGTACCTTGTATAAGCTGGATGCACATGCTTTACAATGCAATAGTGTCTCTGCCAAGTCACATGAAGCTACTCATGGGGAGAAAGAGGAAAAAGTTCCTGATAGTGTAAATTCTATGGAAGTTAAACTTCCAGTAGAAAAGACTATGCGCTGGCATCATAGGCTAGGCCACATTGGTGAGAAAGGTTTAAAAACCTTGAAGAATAAAAACCTGGTTGAGGGGCTTGAAGATTGTAACCTCAAATTTGAGTTTTGTGAACATTGTATATATGGTAAACAACACCATGTTTCATTCTATTCCAATCCTCACAAATCTTCTGGTTTTCTTGATTATATACATTCTGATGTTTTTGGTCCAGTGAATGTTCCTTCTTTTTCTAAGTCAAGGTACTATGTATCGTTCATTGATGATTATTAAAGAACATTTGTTTATTTTTTGAAAAGTAAATCAGAAGTGTTCAGTCAGTTTAAGGAATTTAAGAACCTTGTAGAAAATCAGACTGGAAGAAAAATAAAATGTTTAAGGACTGATAATGGTGGTGAATTTTGTTCTGATGATTTTGAGAGGTACTGTAAAGATCATGGGATTAAAAGACATAACACTACACCTTACACTCCGCAGCAAAATGGAGTTGCAGAAAGGTTCAACAGGACAGTGATGGAAAGAGCACAAAGTATGCCGAGCAGTGCTGGCTTGGAGGAGAAGTTCCGGGCTGAGGTAGTTGCTACAACATGTTACTTGATAAACCTTTCTCTTAATTCTGCTCTTGTTGAGAAAACACCTTTGGAAGCATGGTTTGGTAAGAAGCCCTCTCTGAGACACATTCGTGTTTTTGGCTGTGAGGCATATGGATATGTGGGTATGTGCAGGATCATCATGGAAAAAACAGGCCCTTAAGTGGCAAAAAATTCAAAAAAATCAGTGTTAGGCAACTTGACGTAAAAATTTGAATAAGTTATCTATATTATTTCAAAAATATGTAAAAATAGAATATGTAGAAAATTGAATGTAGTTTCTAAACTACTAGGTTTATTTAAAAATAAATAAAATCTATTTGGTGAAAATTTGAAATTTCAATGCATTGAGTACTTAAATTTGAGGGGAAAAATAAAGTATAGGTGTTAATACGTGCGACCACCCTAACCATAATAAAATGATAATATTTTTTTATAAGATTTTATATATAAGTGGAGGACTCATGTCTGGATGTGATGCATATTTTTTTGTAATTTTTTTACAAGTAAATAATTAATTATAAATTTTTTATTACAAGTTTTTAAAAATATTAAAACTCGTATGTTTGACCACCTTAACTTGGTCAAAAATTCATGAAATTTATTTTTTCTTTTTTTAATCCTATAGTATGTGAAACATAGAATGTGACGCATGTTTCGGATTCAAAAAATGTGATACCGTTTGAAAGTTATAGATGTTTTTCAATCGGCCTATCGATCAGGACTTTAATGATAATAGGTTTCCACAATCCATATCATAAGTCTGTATACAGATCAGGACTTTAGTCGTAATTATAATAGAAAATGAATAATAATTATTTATTAAATTAAAATTAAAGTATAATTTATATTGGTGGAAAGCTGATAATCTCCTCTAAAAACCCTTTTAGTTTCATCAATTTTGGGTAAAAAAATTAAATCGACCATACCCTACAAATACCTATAATATTGTCACTTTTGGCCCATCATGATCTACACATACCCATGTGCGAATGAGAAAAGATCTAGAATTGGAGACAAAGAACATTAAATGTATTTTTATTGGCTATAGTGCTGGCATAAAATGATACAAGCTTTGGAATCCTGATACAGAGAAGATTTTGTACAACAAAAGTGTTATCTTTCGTGAGCTGAAGCCTTCTACCTTGGATCTATAGTCAGAGTCAAAATAAAAAAACAAAAAGGATGTAGTTGAAATTCCTCGTACACCGGATAAAGAGGTGAAAATTCAAAATGTACTTGAAACTGAGGAGAGATCAAGTAGTTTTGAGAGTTCTGAAGAAGAACAACAACAACCTCAGCCTCAACTCATGAGGAGGTCAACACTTGAAAGAAAGCAACCTGATAGGTATGGGTTTTCTTTGTTAGATTCTACTTGTGCCTATGCTTTAATTTCTAGCACTGATGAGCCTACGACTATGAAAGAGGCATTTAGAATGTCTGATTCAAACTCTTGGTTGGAAGCCATGAATGGAGAAATGGCATCATTAGAAATGAATGACACTTGGAGTTTGGTGCCCTTGCCTCAAGGCAGAAAAGCTGTTGGCTACAAATGGGTATTTAAAAAGAAAATAGGTCTGGCGGATGGTAGTGTGGAAAATATAAAGGCGAGGTTGGTTGTGAAGAGGTTATTCGGTGAAATTGATTATGGGAGATTTTTCTCCTGTGCTAAAGTGACATCTATCACATTTATTTTGTCACTTGCGGTATGACTTAGAGATTGAACAAATGGATATGAAGACAACATTTAGGTCATGGTGATCTTGAAGAAGAAATTTATATATTCGGCCCCGAGCACTTTGTGGAAGAAGGTAAAGAAAATATAGTTTGCAAGTTGAAAAAATCTTTGGATGGATTAAAACAATCTCCTAGAATGTGGTACCAGAAGTTTAACACATTTGTTTTGTCATTGGGATTTGCAAGATCAAAATCGATGTTATTATTACAAAGTTGAAAGTGATCAAAGTTCTTATTATTGCTCTCTATGTTGATGATATGTTGTTCATAGGCAATAGTAAGTTAATGATTTTTGATCTTAAGTCTCAGTTGTCTACAAAGTTTGAAATGAAAGATCTTGGTGCAGCAAGGTATATTCTGGAAATGGAAATAACTAGGGACAGGAAGAGTAGAAAAATTTGGCTCAGTCAGAGTAAGTATGTTAAGACTGTTCTAGAGAGATTTTGTATGAATGATTGCAAGCAGCTAGTTGTTCCAGTTTTGCAGGGAACGAAGCTATCTGTTGAAGACTGTCCAAAATCTCCTACTGAGATGGAGGACATGACCAGTGTGCCTTATGCTAGTGCGGTTGGTAGTCTAATGTATGCAATGGTTTGTACAAGGCCAAACATTTCCCAAGCAGTGGGAGTACTTAGTCAGTTTATGGCTAATCCTGGAAGGACCCATTGGGATGCTGTGAAGAGAGTGTTTAGATATTTGAAGGGAACTTTAGAATATGCTTTGTGTTACCATAGGAACTTGGTTGAATCACAAAGGACTCTTAGTATTCGAGGCTATGTGGATTCTGATTGGGTAGGGGACATTGACAGCAGAAGATCCACCAGTGGATATACTTTCATGTTCAATGGTGGTGCAGTTAGTTGGATGAGTAAGCGGCAGGCTATAGTCGCTTTATCCACTATAGAGGCATAATACATGGCAGCAGCACATGCCTGTAAAGAAGCAATCTGGTTGAAACGTTTGTGTTCTAACATTGGTTTTGATGTAGGGCAAATAACTATTTACTGTGATAGTTAGAGTGCTATTTGTTTGGAAAAGAATCCTACTTTCCATGCCAGGACGAAACATATAGATGTACAATACCATTTTGTATGAGATATGGTGGAGGATGGAAAGGTCTCTATAGAAAAAGTGGATACTCTAGAGAATGTTGTAGATGCATTAACGAAGCCAATGAGCAAAGACAAGTTCAAGTGGTGTTCCAATTCGATGGGCCTCAGTGCCCATTAATTTCAGTAGTTTTGTTGTGCTCTGGAGGTGCCTTTGTGATCTTCATCAAGTGGGAGATTATTGGAATAATGTGCCTCAATCTCACAGGCTGAAACCTCTAAAAGAGAAAAGTCAGTGTGACATACTTTCTGTTTGGCCGACTAGCAGTTGTGCAACCTTGTGAAATGTTAAGGTCGTTGAGACCTTGTTGATGTGTTGCTGATTGGAGCTATCACTGTGACTCGTTGTGTTCAGTGTAACCCTCTGCCGAGTGGGTTGGTCTGGCTGACAGGCCATTCTTATCAAATGTCAGGGAGACTCTGGGCGACAAGCGGTTTCGGGGAGAGGCATGAAGACTCGGTAAGAACTCTTGGCGATGGATGGTGTCTCGCCGACAACTTTACACTCAGAGTCATCAGGGAGAGACTTGAACACTTCAGTATGAAGTCTTAGCGATGGGTGTTTGTCTCGCCGATGATTTGGCTATTGTCGGTATGACTCATGGTGAAAGGTGGTCTCGGGGTAACTTGGAGGCTTTCGGTAAGAACTCTTGCTGACAGTTGGTTCTCTCGCCGATGGGTATGAACATTGGTGTGACCTCTTGGCGAAAGCGGTAAGTCTCGCCGACGGTAGGACATTTCAGTGTAGCATGAAAGGCTCGGTATGATCTCTTGGAGAATAGCGATAGTCTCGCTGATGGGAATGCTAATGTCTAAGTGACCTTTGAACATCGGTATGATATCTCATCGACTAGCGATTGTCTTGGCGATAGCAATACATGTGATGGATATCGGTATGATGTCTTGGTGACAAGGGGAAGTCTGAGCGACAGTTTGTGAACTTGGTATAATGTCTTGCCGATGGTGAGGACTCTTGGAGATAACTACAATCAGGTCTTGTGGCATTGGGGAGACATGGTTAGTGTCTCACCGACATGTGAACACAGGTTGAACATTGTTGACCGATTGGAAGACTATCCTACGTGGTGTGTCTTTGACCAATCAGAGAAGCCGAATGGGAACCATTGGAAGTTAGTCTATTGTGGTAGTTCTATGAGGAAGTTCGACAGACAGGGGCATCATGGATATACTCAAAGATTGAAGATTGTGATCAGTTTGGTAACAGTTGGATGAACAGTTCGATGAGTGATCAGTGAATTTAATTCAGAGTGTATTGTAACTTGAATGTTCTGTACAAGGTTGGTCTATGATTATGCTGTTGTAACTTGACATTAGAGAGAGTGAAGCCCGTACTCTGTATGTAATTTCTGTTATTGTAATACAAAGGGGTTTTTCTTGGTGTGGTGGGTTTTTCTCTTGTAAGGGTTTTCCCATGTAAATCTGGTGTTCATCTATGTATGATTAATTCTCTGTTTCTGTTATTGCTTTCAAGTGTATCTTAATTGGACTATAATTGAAAATTTAAAAGCACCTCTGCATTCTTCCCTGAGGTTTTGATGTTAGGAGAGTTGTTTCCGCACCTTATCTTTCCTTACAAATCAAGCCTCTCTACAGGAGCAAAAACATTTGGATATGTTAGTGGTGCTAGTCTATGCTACTTCCACCATGCTTCGTACTTGAGCATAGTGCATGCATCTACCAAATATGTAAGAGCACCCCACTAAACCAACTATAACCCTATGATCTCCTATAATGTAACCTATACACTGATCATAGGTCCCCATTGAGCAACTTCCTGAGTTGATTGAGCAAACTCTGCTATCTTGACATGCACACCCTGCCTCTATCCAAACTTCTCAATTACCCACTCTGGTAGATGTCACTCAATAGTATTCTATATCTACATTGTTTGACCAATCGAGTACCTAGTCTCTCGGAAACATGGGAGATGCTTGACATAATCCTCCCAAGGTGGACACTCTTGGTATGGGCTCCATGTGAATGAATCCATAATATCGATAGCGTGTCTCCAATATCCAACATACTAACATGAGTTTTCATGACTTCTCCTCCATACATATACACATAAGAAAGCTCAGATGATAAGTATCTATAAATTTTTGGTCTGAATATAGATATGTGCTCCCATGTTGACACCATGACTAGAGTAGTACCACACCTAATAGACTGATCATCTCTATACACAACATCATTCAACTGGAAGTATAACATAGAAAGCATGCATGGTACCCAAATGTACATGCTAGAATCTCACCCTATCCCACAAGAAATTCATGACCTCATCGATCTAGAATCACAATGCCTCCAATAACAGTGCAAATCACAACAATCAACCTATCATACCTATCTACTAGAGTATCCCATTGGATCTTGTAGTCCTCCATACCAATAAAGGCTACATCCTTAGTGTCAAAGCATCTCTAAATAGTAGATAGCCCATGATCAGGATCATAAACAATGCACTCACCATGAATAGGTAGCCTCAGTATACGCCATACATCCTGAAGGGTGGTAATTGCCTCTCCAGTCGATAAGTGAAATGAGCTAGTCTTAGAGTTCCATCTCTCCACAAGATCAGTTAGTAATCCCCAATCACTTAATTGATGGGCATGAATGTAGCATGGTAAAATCCTAATACATGCAAGAAATCCCTCTCCTTTTCATTCAAATGGTCGGATCTCTCATGTATAAATTGGTAGAAATATCACTTGCACTCACCAAAAAAGTACACATTAATTATGATACCTAAATGAGCCTACTGCACCTTTTTCACATTTAAGATTTTATCAAAAATTGGGTCAAATTTGTAAATAGTCAAATGCATCACACCTTTGAACGAATGCGTCACACCAATGTGACTTACATTCAATTACGTGTAGGCTAATCAAATGCATCACATTGTCTAACATATGCGTTGCAGAAAAACACATCAGGTGCACCTAAGACTTGTGAGGATCCTAAAAAATGCTTCTTTGATTTACACTTTCAGCACACCAAACATTTGTAGTGCACCAACCAATAGATACATAAACACACATACACATGCGGTACAAAAACTACACCGCATCTATTTGGTATTCTTTGACCCCTAATATCAAGAAAAAATGTAAAATTTTCAAAGAAAGTAAGAGCTACATACCATCATTCTTGAGCCCTTTTGCCACCTAAATGAACATAATTGATATCTACGGTGGGATCCAACTAGAATGGGTCCCATAGCTTCGCTACTCCAACTCAAACTCTCACTCCAGAGCACTAGAAAATCCTAAAATAAAAATGCACAAATGACTATTTTGGACCCCATAGAACCTATTTACAAAATTTTTTACCTAAGAGGGCCCCTTGCTTCATAACTGGATGCATCAAATTTCACCTTCAAGTGCCCGTAGTGAGCGCTGGATCAACCTATAAACCTAATATTTGATGCCATCACATTCACACCTATCAAATTGACCTGTCAATAAACTTGCCAAATTTTTTAGATTTTTTTGAAAATTTGTCAATTTTCTAAGGGGGTACTATGATAATTAAATAAATTGTTATTTATTTAATTATTCATTTTCATTTCCCCTCCTTTCTTCTATAATTAAATAATTATTTTAATTGTTTAATTATTTTTCACCACTTTTCTTCTATAATTAAATAAACTGTTATCTATTTAATTATTTATTATTTCCCTTCATTTATAATTAAATACTTGTTTCTAATTATTTAATTATTTACAATCTCTTCTCATCCATCATTAAATAATTGTTTCTAATTATTTATCTTCATCTTTTCTTCTATAATTAAATAATTATTTTTGATTATTTAATTATTCATCCACCACCTCCTAAATTAAATAATTGTTATAATTATTTAATTCATCTATCTCTATCCATCATTTAATTCATTTTCGCATGCCATAATAATTAATCACTCTTATTAATTATTGTTCTCTCTATTAATCTTTTCCATTGATCATGATACACCATCACTAAATCCTCACCATACATTTGATTCAAATTTCTATAAAAGCAAGCTATCAATCTCACTTCAAGGTTAACCACATTCTTTGATATTTTACTATCATTCATTCATCTTGAGGAACCACAATATTTAAGATCTTGTTATTTTAACATCTATATTGAGCTTATTGCAAATATTGCACACTATAAATATGAGAGAAAACAAGCAAAAATGAGAAGAGCAATGGAGAAGAATCAACTTTGGCATAGGAATTGAGATATTATGGGTTTATTATTTGATTTCAATTGTCATCTTGTGCTTCATTGTTATATTATGGTCTTTATGGCTTGAATTTCAGTAGATTTGTGGTAGCTATTGATGATTCACGTTTTTCTCCCAATTTTCTTAGTCAACAATGGTAAATCCTTGGTGAGTAAATTGATTCACATGGGATAATTTTGGCAAACAATGAAGTATGATTCCTTTGCCTTTGTGTCAAGAAGTGTTCTCAGTGTCAACAAAACAACAATCTCATTTGGGTAGGATCCTATGCAAGAGCTTCAAAATTAAACCTCCCCTTGGTCATTTGCAAAATGGGGGTTGGATATTATTTGGAAAATATCACCTCCTTCTAAAAGACATACCTTCATCATTATTTCGACTGACTACTTTACAAAATGGGTTGAAGTTGTTCCACTTTGATCCATGGGTGCTAAATCAATCTATAGCTTTCTTTTAAATAATATTATTGCTCATTTCAGATTGCCTTCTACCCTTATTTATGATAATGATGCTTCATTTAAGCAAAAATAGGTGAAGCAATTCCTAGAAAAAAATTATATTCAACACCACTTTTCTACTCCATATTATCCTCAATCTAATGGCCAAACTGAAGCATCTAATAAAACTCTTGAATCGATCCTCAAAAAATAATGAATAAACATGGTAAAGACTGGCATTACTCAATTAATGTATGCCTTGTGGGCCTATCACATGAGTGTTTGTATGCTATTGGTACAGTGCCATATAACCTTATGTATGGTGCTAAGTCTATAAGACCTTTAGAGTTGGAAATTCCATCTTTGTGTGTTCCCTTAAAGGGTTAATTGAAGATGACACTTACCGTGTTGATTGTTTGTATTAGTTTGAGTTTCTCAATGAGTGCCAATTGTAGGACCTCAAACATATCCAATATTATAAATGGTCTATCTCTAAACATTACAATCAAGGTGTTATTTCTCTAACTTTCAAGGTAGGTGATCTTGTTCTCTATGAGAATTAGAAAAAATATAAATGTGCCACTGATCAAAAGACGAAGTTCAACCTTAATTGGTTAGGTCCTTACATAGTCATCTTTGTGTATGGTTTTTGTGCTTATGGACTATCATCTATGGATGAAACACCTCTAAAGAACCAATCAATGCAATGCATCTTAATTGATACTATGAATAGTGTCTATGTGGCATGCACATGATGCTTGTCTCTTAGGGATTGTAGTTCATTATGTTATGACATTTCTTCATTAACAAATCCTCTTTATATTTTTTGTGTTATGATGTAAACATATGTATGTAATTAATTTCTTTAATTAGGAATTATATACGTTTGTTTTGTTATGCTATGTATATGTGCATTGTATCTAATTAAGTCTTTTGGTTAGGCAATTAGTTCATCATTGTATTTAATTAAGCATACATCCAATATGTGTTTATTAGATCAGGATAACATCAAATCTAAACATACATCCATAAACATGAATCCATCACTTAACCATACATGAAAGAAAAGTACACCATGATGCTAAAAAAAATATCACATAGATATAACAAAATGTCATGTACACATATCACATAACTATATCAAAATATGATGACTATATATTTGTATGTGTTCATACATAAATATAATGCTATACATAAAAAATGATATGGTATACAAAAACTGGCATGCAAAATTTGGGCTCTAGCCCTTGAGTGTGTGGCTCCTTGAGCCCTCTAGCATTGTGGTGGTGGTGGAGGAGGATGTTGGATGGATGCGTATGAATGTGATTGATGTGACAAAAAAATAGACATACTCTATTATCACAACCCTTGATATCTCCTTTGAGTTTGATCTCATCCTCTTGTAGCATTTTCATCTACTCCTATAGTAAAGCCTCCCGCTCATGGGTTCATTGTAGCTCCTCCTAGATCTACTACACTTGGGGATTAGCGGATACCCTCATTGCCTCTTCCTACCTAACAAGATCATTGATTTGGATCCATAGGGTGTCATGTACCATTACAATACTCTCAACCCATGTCACAACCTAGTCTCACTTAGGTAGAGGAAAGTGGAGCTCCATCGATCGTCAATCTTGTTGCTTGATCATAATGGCTAGGTCAATGATCCTTTGGATGACCTTGAAGTGCACCTCCTCTTATATCATCCTCAGATGTGATACATTCTTAAAACTATGGGCATGGAGCCTTGTTGATGCTAGCATGTAGGCATCTAGGATGGTCCCCTGGATCTATACACCTGGGGCCACTTCTACTATGCATTGCTTGATAAAGGCCATCCACTCCTATGTGTCCAATACAACCATAGAGGAAGTGCATCCTATCAGTACCATATCATATCAAAACATATACATCTATATGAGACAAACTAAAATGAAAGCACTAAAAGGAAATAACATGTATCACATTCATACCTAGGTCCCCAACTTGCTAGTGTGGATTAGAGGGTGCTACACTGGACCCTTCTACTCGTGTTGAAGGAGGTTCAACTACCTATCCCAAAGGTGGAGCCGATGAGATGGGGACTGGTGGTAGAGGAAATGCCACTCACTATCATAGTCTTGGCCTCTCAGGAGCTCCACCTACTACCACCTTTCCCTCCTTGCTGCTACCACCACAGAGATCCCCGCTTCATAGCCATTGTATACTAGCATATCCTACAAGGGAATCTATCAATAAAATTAGGGTGACCATCACTTACCATGTTGTAAAACTATGGACAACATCGATATTATTGGTCACAGGGATAGGTGCTGATCATCATTATCCAAACCATCATCTCTAACTATGACATCCATGATAGTCAAATGGGGATAATCCCCAACTCATATTGCATTGCTCTCTAACTATAAGTACATGGGATACACCAAAGGGATGGTTTTGACCTGCTCGAATTTTCAAGCCACCTAATGCTAATAGTAAGGAATGATGATGTAATCTAAATGGCCCATCAAGATTCGATTGTACTACATCCTCTATAGTTTCCACTTGTCAATGTTCTAGATTCACATTTGACTATATGAGCACCACTTGATGTATCACACCCACAAAGAATCAAGTTGTATAGTCACCAAAAAGTTACATCACCATAACACTAGTCACACACTACGGCATATGTATGTGCCATGGTCGTACCATGTGTCAGGCCTTAGGGGAACTTGACCATCCTCATGCACCTAATATGAACAAATACCCACACCTGTAGTAGTGTGTATATGGTGAGGTTGTGGTACTCATAATGCACATATCGCCTAAGGTTATGGTAGATATGTGTGAGCATAATCCAACCCTAGGTGAAGATTGTGCCTTGCTCCTCCATCAATTAGATGCAATAGATGAGGCCCCCATGTAGGTGTGAGCCTTTCAATGTGAAGGGTGATTGTAACTATCATAACTCAACAAATGAGTGGTATCACCACTTACCCCTACTCAAGCTATCTAATGTATATATGGCTTGTGGTATCTACTAGGACTACCCACTCGATGCAGTAGTGTTGGCCCTCTAGGGCATCTTGTGCTGTCTTACCCTCATCATAAGCTACCCATTATCCTTGGATAGGTAGCCTGGTGATGTGGTAGACATCCTCCAAGGTGAAACTCATCTCCCCCATCGATAAGTGAAAGATCGAGGTGTCAACGTCCCAATGCTTTATGAGTTCCATGAACATAGGTGTGTGATAATGGATATTTGGCATGGTGTATACCCACCAAAGGTCGAACCGTCATAGAAAGTCCTAGTCATCTAGATGTAGCTCATTGTTGCAGTTTCACAATAGTATCAATAGTGATCCGTCAACATGCTCAGGATCTCAAGCCAAGCCTGAAAACACACAAAGATTCATGTTAGTTCCTTCTACATCATCATAAAAAAATCTAACTCTACATAAAATTTTGTTTAAGTTCACCTCTAGGACAAAGGTGCACCACACAAATGTCTGTGCAATGCATTAGTGTTCAAGGTCAAACACCTCCCAACGATAGCGTGCGAGATGGACACCAATACGACTAGAGGTTGTTGACACACTGTCAAGATGATAATGCACTAGTTAGACACCTTTGCATTAGCTAGGCCTTTGTGTTGCTTAGGGAGGAAAAAAAACTAAAAAAATCATCAAAATAACTTAGATGGGTTGAAATTTATTGTACCTCATCTAGCTCATTCTATTGCAACATGGAGCTGCTTGACCCTCGAGGCTACATACTCCCATCTACAAGGCATTTTGTTGACTCTTCTCTCACAAAAGTCAACAAGATCCTCATCCCCAATAGTGAAAATGATCCTTCTATGGGCCAACCTGGGCATATATAGGTCATTTTTTCCCATTTTTCATGACAAATTTTTTTCTGTCAATTCTTGATGCAGAGGGTCAGGGACTTTGAAAGAAACACAAAGTTCTCAAGGTTTGCAAGACACAATCTCAACCACTCTTCCAGGAACTTTGATGGAGACAAACCTCAATAATGCACCAAATGATTTATTTGCCTTCCTTATGGACCCAAACCCTAGGAACACTCTTAAGAGACCAAAAAAAACTTGTTTTGAATGATTTCAAAGCCCAACCCTTTGACTTAGACACAAAACCAATTTTTCACCTTAACTAGGCTACTAGCCCAACTAGGCCTCTAGCGAAGGATTTTTGACTTTGCACTCAAACTTTCCAAAGGAACCTTCAAACTAATGGTTGAACTAGATGTGGTTTGTGATGATACATAACATACTATATTCTTGATGGCACTTGTTTTGGAGCACACCAATCAAAAATCTGCTGTTTCCTCCAATTTAGGCCTAATTAGCCCTCTTTTTCAAAGCAACCCCTCTTTAAACTCAACCCCTGACCATGAAACTTTCAACAGTCCCTTAAAATGACTCAAAACCAAGGATTCCAAGTTTTTAGGCCTCTATGACACCTCTAACATTCTCAAACACAAAACCCTCCTTAACTTGCCTCAAAAACTAGGGCTTCTTGAAAACTAACCTTCCAATCACTTCCAGAACTTTCTCATTGAATCTACACCATTAGGACAACATATTTAGTCTATCCCAACTCAAAAAAATGCCCCTCATTAAGGCAGATCTGCTGCTGCTATACCCTAGCCCCCATCTTCAAGCACTTTTCACAGTCAAAGCTTGGTGTACACCATAGTATTCATCTCTCTTGCACATTATATTGTTAGATTGGTATTATAAATGTTAGAAATGATCCATTTCATAGATTATAGTCACCACTTTCCATGAAATGGATCATTTATCCATGAAAACTCACAAAATGAGTGCAAAATCTGAATTTTCTAGAGGACAGTCAGATGTAAAATGCAAAGGAATTATCTATTACTGATTTCAGAGCCTTCAATGGTGTTAAAACAGGTAAACACAAATTCCTAAAGCATCGTACTGGACATGGATTCAATAGAGATCAAGTATTCAACAAAAGAACACCATAAAAATGCAAGAAAACTATATTTTTCACTATTTCCAGAAAACAGTCCGTACAGTCACCTCTCCAATCGACCAACCTCCATAAAAATGATAATTTCTTAGAACCATTCCCCAACTGATCCAACCATTCTTGATTGATTACAATGCATAATTACCTCTAAAACACCTAAAACTCATTTTCCCGCCTAAAGTGGATTTTCAAAAATTTGAATTTCCAATTTGCAATTTATTAAACTCTACTATCTAAAAACCATTGGATCCTTAATAACCAACCTTATTTGACACAATAAAATCATAATAAACCTATCTAAGCTCCTAGAGCATTATTTTTCCATTTACAAAGCATTTTGGTCCTAGGGTCCTTATCAGGACCCTTAGGACAGTTGACTACTTTCAAGTTCTTTCCCATTTCAAAAGCCATTATAGGCTTCAAAAGATTATAGAGTATGTTTTGATATGCTGGATAGGTCCTCTTGACCCTTGCAACCTCCTAATCCTTGAAGAGCTCCTTGGAGGCCTTGGGTGCTCCTGCACCAATTCTTCCTATTTTTACCCCACCTAGTTGGGGGCAAAAATAGGAGGCATATATTCACCTTTTCATCATATTTTTCTTCCAAACCACCAAATTTTCTTAAGCATTATTCTAGTTGTTGTAGTTTCTTTTGATTTTTGAAACTGACCTAAACTTGAGTTTTATAGAGAAAAACTTCATGTTTGGTGTTTTATTTTCTTATTGAGCTCATATGCTAGAGGATTACCAATATCCACCTGATCGACCTCTACAACCTTTATAATATTCTTTTTCATGCAAATCTATTAAATTTTCAAAATTTTGATCTTGCACTAATGTTTTTTTTTTTGCTTTACTGTAGTTGATTTTTCTTCAAAAATTTAACTCAATAAAGTGGGGGCAAAATGTAGTGTCATAAAATTGTACCTTGTGGAAATTTCATACTTGTGGATTTATCCCATTGTATTTATGGCACCTCATCACATTAATGACAAAACCTTATGAGTCAAAATATCATGATTTCAACTCCATAAGGGAAAATGATGAAGTTAGGAATTTGTCACCTCATTTCTTATAAAGTTTTGAGCTAGACATCTATGCAACATGTAGACATCGATGTGGTGCACTAGCAGCCCCAAACTTTTTGAGTTTTAAATGAGGGAATATCGTGACTTGTTCCTATGACACACGCCATTGTGACAGAATCACAAGTGTAATGACTCTTCTTACCCATGAAGCCTCACAAAACTCCTCTTTTCACTCTCATTCTCATTCATTCGATTCTTCTTGCAATTCATTCTCACTCTCTCACTCAATATTTCTCTCTTGCTCTATTCTCTTCTACACCTCTTCTCCACAACGAAAATTTATTAGATTCTCATCTCATCAACAACCAAGGTTCTCTTACAAGAAAAAATGTCTCATCTATCAAGCCAAGAGGGAGCCATGGAGTTTTTGGTAACACTCTCTTATTTCTTTGTATCATCTATTTGAAAATACATACTTATCTTGTCTATTTTATTTGTGATAGGATCTCTCCTCTGAAATAGGGTTTGTTTCTATCAAACTTCTCGTCTATTACATTTTATGTCTCATCTATTTCTATCTACTTATTTGTTCACGGAGGTGGAAACACCAAAATAGGGATTTGACTAAGGTAATCCCTAAAATAGCCCCAACATTTTTCCTCATCCTTTATGTGTGCAAGTTTTAGATTTAAAGATCTGGGTACTTGCAGACTTTATACTTTCAAATCCTAATTTGATAGGGATGACATCGTGTGGCATAGACATCCCTGTGGAACACTGTTGTCTATTGGCTACGACTCTATCTTTCTATGGATAGAATATGTAAGTCTTTATACTTAATGCATCTTCTACTAATCTAGGTTCATCCATGTTAGTATTCAAAGAAAAATTACATCTCCAATAATCAAGTGAATACCTTTCAGGTGGTTGTTAATGCCTAGTAGACATGTGAAAAAGATGAGTTGGAGGTTCTTCTTGTTAGTTTTATGATCAGATGTAAAGCACATAAATTAATTTTAAAAAATAACATAATGACACAATAGATACCCTCGGAAAACCCTCCACTTGAGGGAGAAAAACCCAACAACAAATATCTCTCTCATATATATAAACAATGGAAACAAGTCTCTTTACAATGAGGCCACACTCAAGGCCTATATTCTGCACCAACTCAAGATGCAATCACAAACACTAATCTACACTTCCTTGATCTTCAAATCTACCCTTGAAGAATTCACAATTTTCTTCATGAAGAATTCATAGTTGTATGAAGGAAAGACTCGAACTTGATTGATGATCAAATGGAGAGAAATGAACTTCTATTTATACATATTGATAGAGAGGTCACACCTCTTCAAGAGCAAGTCATCCACCAAGAGAAAATATAATTACAAATAATAAAAGAAAATTACAAGGAAGGTTAGCCCAATTTGAAATTACATTGTTGCCAAGTGAAGCGCCCCTTCACATTAATTATCACAAATAAATGAATAGCCGATAGGCTATATGAATTTATGTCTTCACTTGAGGTTGGAAGGATGAACCCAAAGCTGCTATAACATCAACACTCCCTCTCAGCTAGGGAGAAATACTTCCAGCTGCATAAGACATATCACCTCATCATGATGTCAACCACAATGACTACTCCTATATGTGGAAAGAAGAGATATCACCTCACCATGATATCAACCATCATGGATACTCCCATGGATGGAAAGAAGATATATCAACTCACCATGATATCAATCATCATGGCTACTCCCATGGATGGTAAAAGTGCACAAGTGCTCATCACTCAATGTGATATCGTCACCTCATCGTGAAATTCACCAGGGCTAGTCACAGAGGGTGAAAAAGCACAAGTAAAATAAAATCATCACAAACTCTCTCACGTGATGTTGTCATGGAGTCACACACATGAAATACACCATGGCTCTCCCAGAGGGTGGAAACAAGGGCTTTCACCTCAAATCTCTCTTAAAGAGGAATTCATTAACAAGGGCTTGCACCTCAAATCTCTCTCAAAGAGAAATGCATTAACAAGGGCTTGCACCTCAAATCTCTCTCAAAGAGAAATGCATTAAAGAGGATCACTGATATTGAGACTCCTTCTCAACTAGGGCTTCATTCTTCCCCTTACCAAGCTTGTCTCGAAAGTACAAAAACTTTATCCTAGAAAGAGGCTTGGTGAGAATGTCTGTCGTCTACTCATTAGTGCTGATATACCTCAACTGAATTGATTTCCTCAATACCATATCTTTGATATAGTGGTATTTGATCTCAACATGTTTAGTTCTATGATGAAACATAGGGTTGACAAAAGGCTTCACACAAATCTGGTTATCATAATGAATGATAGTTGGCTCCATTGATTGTCCAAACAATCCTACAAGGAGCTTCTGAAGCCGCACTACTTCTTTAGCTACCACACAAGTTGTAATAGATGTAGCCTTAGCTGTACTCAGTGCCATTGAAGATTGCTTCCTGCTACACTAGGATATCATCAGAGAACCCAAATTGAAACAACATCAAAAGGTTCTCTTCCAATCAGTGACACACCCTTCCCAATCATAATTAGTATATCCATGTAGCTATAAGTCCACACCAAAAGAATATCTCAATCCATACCCAACTGTGCCACGCAAGTATATCAGGATATGCTTTGCTACAACTAGATGTATTTGCCTTGGTTCACACGTGAACAAACTAAGTTCACACACTGCATAGAAAATATCTAGTATTGACTAGATACATCAACAATCCAATTAACTACCTGTACATCATGGAATCCATCATATTTGAACTAGCTGTAGCCTCTTTCAACTTATGCAAATTGGTCTCCATAGGCATAGACATGGATTTGTAATCCATCATACCAAATCTCTTTAGAATATCAATGGTATACTTCCCTTGACTTAGAATCATCTCATCAGGCTTCTGCCATACTTCTAAACAAAGGAAATAGTTCATGTATCTAAAATCCTTCATTTCAAATTCAGAAGCTAACTCCTTCTTGAGGTGATCTTCTCCAGTAAAATTAAATCACATAAAGAACCAAGATCAACTAGATTACCATTTTCTTTAGGTTCAGAAGGCTCCCTCTGAATCTTCAAGTACTTGCATCAACCTTCTGACCTCTTCAACCAAGATTTCCTACAATGCTTGCCTTAGAGAAGGTTTTACAGAGCACACCTCTCACATAGAAGAGAGGGTTTAGGTTTGTCCTCCTCGACCTTAATCCAGATCACTCTATAGGTTTGCGGAGCTACCAATGTCAAATCTAGATAGATTATCTTGTGCAATTTTGTTCTTAGTAGCTGAAGAGGTCTTCCAAGGACTTTATCATCAGCCTTACAACGCTGTAACCTTCACTTCTTCTGAGTGAGTCACAAAACTCCCTCTTGATCCCTACCACAGAGATTGCAAGGAAGACTTCTGGAAGTGAACTCCCGCTAGCCACCAACTTAGTCCCATGGTTGCAAGTTGTGACTTCATGCTTGATCATTTCTTTGGTCAACATGACTTCCTCACAAGATGCCTGAAGCTCTTCCTCCTTGTGCAATCTCTCATTACTTTCTTGCTCCTCGATCTATCCTAAAAGCATTTTAGAGAGAGATTACTAACACTTTATAACTAACCAAAGAAATATCAAGGCTAGAATCATACAAGGTTTACTATCTCAAGATATAGCATGAACACATAAGAATTTATGAACAATATTAAAAACATGAATAAAGAAATCAACCTATAAGTAAAATATGTAGCAAATATCAAAAGATCAGAATGAAGGGATAAAGAACTTATCTTTATTGAATTCTAATATAACTCTTTCTTCCATCTTTTACTCCTCTCGAGAGTGCTCAACTCAGCACAACAAAAAATAGTCTGCACTACTATAGATTTCTTGAATGCATTATGCAGTTAGCATGTAGAACTAACTCTCTCCAAGAGTCAAGGTTCTATCAAAGTTCATGCATTGGAGAATGATATCGATGTGACCAACTAATCACCATCGAAATTGTAGTTCTCTTTTTATTTCAGAGTCACACTAAAAAATCTTCACAACTAGCATGGAAAATAACTTGCAAAAAAATAATTTGAATCTTCAAAGAATATTATGTCAGTGAACACAATTCAAGAGAAACCAATATCTGTCTTTACTAATCACACACAATCCAAATAACCAATGCAAAATTGAATTTTTACCCTAGAAAAAGTATAACAAAAGAATACTTGATGAATTCAAAATCTCCTTTTAAGTGCTGCACTTAAACAAGAATACAGGAAATAACTTGACATGATGCCCGTCAAATCACCAACCTGAGTGCATTCCTCTACTCTAGTTAGCAGCCAAGGAGAAACATTCTCCAGGACATTTCAAGCAAAGATACACATCTAACAAGCCATCAGTGAAATATCACGACCATCGAAAAAATGTAGACAAGCATAGAGGAACTGATCTTGATGATATGTACGGGACATCTCAATATATCCGCACACCCCAGGAAGAGATAGATCTTAAAAAATGTGATTTGATCCGCCCTTAGTAGTGGAATCACCTCTATCTAATATCAAGAGATGCTTCAAGCTTATATACAACTTCTTGGACTGCTGCGACACCTTGAAAGGGGACTCACCACAATAGTTGAATAAACATTGATTCGTATAAACCACGACATAAATAGAAGAGTTTCTCCCATCCTAGCCCAATGATTACTCAAAATTCACATGATTTCCTTTCCACTGCTACACCTTTATCGATCAACATAGAGCTTGCGATATCTAATCACAAAGTAATGTTAGGATCTTTAATTCCAAAAGAACCTGACTCACAGATTACATATGGCTCCTTCAAGCTAAAAATCTCGATTTCCTAAGGCAGAGTAGTCTGCCACTTCAACACAACTAATAATCAATATCATCAAAATATTGAAGTTATTCTTGACTCCCTTCTATTCCCTGAAGATTTGACCAACATACATTTCACATCCTGGACTTGGTTAAATACACCACATTCGGACCATAGCAATATTGAGTGCTGCTAAGAACCATAAACTTCACAAGATATATGGTGGCAACAAATGCGACAGTGGAAGAAGAAGAAAAAATATTGCAACAATAGCAGAGTATATAGACCTATCATCACTCAGTGACATGAATTCCACAAAATGACATTCCTGTGAGTTGGCAGATTCTTCAATACACAGTCCGCTTTATAAACCCGCGATGAAGAGAAGTAGCTTATGCGCCCAGATCAAATCATGATATGGTGATAACCAAAAATTGAAGTGAGTGTCACATGAGGCTTCTCCGTCGTTGTTCTCAACAACCCAACATAGAACACATATACCTAGAGAGCCCCACCCGATACAAGGATCCGTCCAGTATTCACAAAAATTGCTTGGTTTTCAAAGATTGCGGAAGCAATGAGAAACCTCTGAAGATGACAATGCTTAATATTTGGATTGATAATTTACTTCTCAGGTTTATCTTTGGCTATTCATCATTTAAGATGACTATAGATTCACTCCCAACTACCAGTAAGTAGCAACTCTTAGATCATATAAGATGTGCCTTCGTGGTTGCTACCAATATCGATATCCAGGAACTTGCCTGTGCGAAAAACTCAATGTCGATCCTTCACATCTTATCTCAACCAATCAAGGTCTTAGACTCCCGACCCTAACTTGCATCTGAGCTTTGCATCGATCAATGGTAGTAATAAAGACCAAAGGTAATGAACATGACCACCAGTCAGAATAAAAAATTGATCACTTAAATTCATCCACAAAGCTGATCGGATCTTCACACAAAACCTGCTCTGATACCATGTTAGTTTTATGATCAAAGGTAAAGCACATAAATTAATTTAAAAAATCAACACAATGACACAATAGATACCTTGGGAAAACCCTCCACTTGAGGGAGAAAAACCCAGCAACAAATATCTCTCTTATATATATAAACAATGGCAACAAGTCTCTTTACAATGAGGCCACACTCAAGGCCTATATTCTGCACCAACTCAAGATACAATCACAAACACTAATCTTCACTTCCTTGATCTTCAAAATTTCCCTTGAAGAATTCACAATTTGCTTCATGAAGAATTCACACTTGTATGAAGGAAAGACTCAAACTTGATTGATGATCAAATGGAGAGAAATGACCTTCTATATATACATATTGATAGAGAGGTCGCACCTCTTCAAGAGAAAGTCAGCCACCAAGAAAAAATATAATTACAAATAATAAAATCTAATTACAAGGAAGGTCAGCCCAAATTGAAATTACATTGTTGCCATGTGAAGCACCCCTTCACATTAATTATCACAAATAAATGAATAACCGATAGGCTATATGAATTTATGTCTTCACTCATGGATGGAAGGATGAGCTCGAAGCTACTATAACATCAACACTTCCACCTCTTCCAAAGATTCAGAGCTAGATGAACTCTCCTCAACTTCTTGTCTATCCATGAGCCTCAATTTTTAACTTTCTCAAGTGTAAAAGGAAGTTGAATCACATATTGCTAGTTTACTTTGTGCTGGTTGCAATATAATAGAAAAAGGCTTAGTTTGTCTAAAATAACACTTCTAGTATATATTACCTTCTATGCAAGAGGATCCCAAATATTTTATGCTTTCACACCATAATTGTATTCGATGGAGATACATTTCATAGCCTTGTTCTCCAACTTTGTTCACTTCTCCTTTGGCACATGTGCATATGCTTCACAACAAAAAACTATAAGATGTCTTAATGAAGGCTTGTGATCCAACCATTCCTTTATAGGAATTTTATCAACAAAATTTGATGTAGGAGACCTATTAATTAGGTAACAAGCAATAGCAACAACTTCAACCCAAAATGTTTATTCTAGGCCAATAGCACTCAACATACTCCCAACCTTCTCTATCAATGTCTTGTTCATTATTTCTACATCTCCATTTTTTTGTGGATAATATAGAGTTTCCTTTTGTCTATGAATACCTTAATCTTTATAGAATAATCAAAATCATTAGAGAAAAAAACACTGAAATTATCAATCCTCAAACATTTTATTTTCTTTCCAGTCTGCAACTCAACCATTGCTTTAAATTATTTAAATCAATTGAAAAATTCATATTTACTCTTTAAAAAATATATCCATGTCCTACTATAATCACCAATAAATGAAACATAATATATGGATTTACCAATTGAAGGAACATCTATAGGTACAATCACATTAGAATAAATAATATCCAATACACCATAAGATTTATGGGAGCTGAATTAAAACTGAACAGACTTTTATTTTCCACAAATATTATGCTCAAATAAATCAAATTCAAGATTACAATTAGATAACCTTGCAATGGGGTTTTTTATTTTTGAGGTCCTTAGATCCTTCTCTATAATGTGGTCAAGTCTTTGGTTCCATAATAGTTTTTTCTATAGGTATATTTTATTTAGAAGAAAGAGCACCCTTGGGTACCCAAAAGCCATGACCATCTGTTGAAGATAAAACCCTCACCTCTTCCAATAATGTAGCAATAGATTTCCTTCTCATAGAAGTACTATTGCACTCATTAGTACATGCATCAAGATTATACAATATGCCATATCCGAAACCTATAGCTATCACCATAATACCTCTAACCATCTTGCATCCTGCATCAAAAAATACTACCTACACACCCATATCTATTAGTTTGCTCACAAATAATAAATTTCAAGTTAATCCAAATATATATAACACACCATTAATCCTTTTTATTCTACCACCAGGAAACTTGATTCTTACTTTAGCATGACCAAAAATATTTAAACAAGAATCATCACCTAAGAACACATTACCTCCATCAAATTCTTCATATTCAGAAAACCAATCTCTATTAGATATCAATAGAAAGATGCACCTAAGTCAATTAACCATGCATCATTACCTACACGAGTTGCGAAAGCTACAATGGATGCATCACTATCCTCCTTCTTGGAATCAGAATCAGAGTCAAATCTCTTCCTTTTCTTGTTATTTTCTTCTTTGTAGTCCTTACAAATATGCTCAAGCTTATCACAATTATAACAAATAAATCTAGAACTTCCAAGAGATTTGGATCTCTCCTTGGACTTGGACTTATCATTCTTCTCATTCTTCTTTCTTTTTTCGTTAGGTATTCCATGAACATTTAGGATCTCCTCGACACTGATAGATACGTTCCTTCTCATCTTTTTAGAAAGTAAAGAACTCACCACATCTCCAGTCTTCAAGATAAAAAAAGAACTTTGAATAAACATACCAAGAGAATCCCATGAGCTTGACAAAGAACAAACAAAGAGTTGAAATTTCTCCTCCCCATCCATTTTTAAACCAATTGATGCCAATTGAGCCACCAAAATATTGAATACTTCTAGGTGGTTTGTAATTCATCCACCCTCTTCCATTATCAAGGAATACAATTTTTTCCTCAAGAAAATCTTGATCACTAAAGATTTGGCTTGATACATCTCACCAAGTTTCTTTCATAGTTTCCATGCAAAGGTCTCTTCATGGAAATTGATTAAAACAAAGTCTTTCGAGCATAATTTGATTAGACCCTTGGATTTATAGTCCATAACATCATATTGAGCAGCCAAAGTAGGATTAAAAGGCCTTGAAACATTCTCATCAACATCATCCCATAAATATCAATCTATCAATAGATCCTCCATCTTCAACTTCCATATCTCAAAATTATTTCCAAAAAAATATCCACCTATATTCTCCTTGATGAAATTGAAATCTTAAATTTCCTACAACAAGATCACAAAGTATATATTCTGCACAAGATCCCACTCAAATCTAGATTAGTTCAAAAAACCCAACAATCCACAACTAAGACCAAATGTGATTAGGCTTTGATACAACTTGTAAGGAAGCTAAGGTAGTGGAACAACTTCCTACAATAATTTAAGGAGGAGGATAATGCAAAAATTTACAGATATTTACAATAGTTACAAAAACTTAAACAAAAATAAACATAAATATCATGCATACCACAACATAGTAATTTACATGGGAAAAACTCTTTTGGGAGAAAAACCCCACACTCCAAAAGTTTCCAAATATATATTTTAAAAATCATGAAGATTACAATATAATTGTAGAGAAAGCTTCTCACATGAGTATAACCAACCAGGGATCTAGAGGCAACATGATTGCTATTAGCAAAGCTGGATCATAAATTCAATTGCCTGGATCGGTTCACTATCAAAATTATTCACAGGTCAACTGTCACTCTCTTAGATGTTGTTAAGGAGGAAATGGAAAAGAACACCATGAATGAAGGCCCCAATTGGATTGGGGATGATGTGTTAAACCCTCTAGTCTAGAAATGGGAGACTGTGGACAATTAGTGGTTAGGTCTGTGTTGTGTTGTGTCTCTGTTGTTACTTGGCCATGTCTGTGTCTTTCTTCTGTTGTTACTGAAAGTATTTTTTGATGTTTAATGTCATGGTTCCTTTTTTTCCCTTTGGGCTCGATGTGTAAAGGGTACAACACCCTGTAAATGCTGCTTATATAATAAAAAATATGACTACTATTAAACTCTTAGAATACATCATAATTACAAACTTAATACAATGCCCTCATAAAATAGGGGCTCCTTCTAGGGAAAGATAAGCCAACAAAATATCTACTGTTAGATCTAAGAATTAATGATGAATGGTGATGAGACCATAAATTGTCTCATATTTTATCAAAGAAAATCATCTATTTCTTCTTAATGCATTAGTGTTAAAGTGGATTTGAGTGAAGATTGAAAGTTCTTTAGCTTGTTTAAAGTAGAATATAAAGTAGATGTTTGATTTATTTTTAGTAATTATATGTGATCAAAATTTCCTCTAATATTTCTCCATGAAGTGTTTAAGATGATATAATGTAGATAAATGAGTTATTAAATAACTCATGGTAAGAAGAAGCTTCATTAGACACTTGCAAC
This sequence comes from Sequoia sempervirens, assembly GCA_007258455.2. Taxonomy (NCBI): domain Eukaryota; kingdom Viridiplantae; phylum Streptophyta; class Pinopsida; order Cupressales; family Cupressaceae; genus Sequoia; species Sequoia sempervirens. Next base: position 279,988,386 of record VDFB02047230.1, read on the forward strand.
AGAGAGCTCTACACTTGAGACAATTAACTCCCGAAAGCTTTATAAGGATTTGAAGAAGTAATGAGAAGATGGAGAAGACTTCCAACACATTTCTACATTCATGAAAAATCATGGAGCATCAATCATTCCTAAATTAATGGGATGAGTGTTTGTTTCACGTTGAGTTTTAAGATCTCTCACAGTTATTAGATTCCATGCTTCCTTCTTCCACCAAAGATAACTCAAGCTACCACATCAATCAAATGTTGTTGCATGATTATAGCATGTTATTAATGTTAATGATCAATGATTTTGGCAAGCAAGGTGAAGAATAATTCCTTCATTCACGTTCAGAACTTGAAGACTTCCTAAAAATCAAGCGCGCATAAATTGTGAAAAATGCAGTCTCAGTAAAATAGCGATATCTCCCTCGTTTCTCAAAGAAATTGAAAAATTCAAAATGATCTGGAAACTAAATTTGAATATCTAAAAACCATTTTGAGGATTTGGCATGATTTTCAACACGGAAGGAACAGTAAGCGTCAGAAAATGATTGAGACAAAAGTGGCGTGATTGAGGACAACTTCAATATTCTCAAAGTTTTGTAAACGACCCCTCAGAAATAGGATCTTGGATCTACATTCTTAGCGAATTGATATAGAATATGAATTCTATAAATACAATGTAATCATTTTATCAAAAGGAGGGGATTAGAAAGGCTTGTTTCAGCCTGAGGAAATAGGATAGATCTAGTTTCATTTACCAGCAATGTAATTCTAGATTTCTAGATTAAATTTGAATCCAAGAAAGCTTTTCATTTCCAGCAAGTGTGAAGTAGTTTAGTCATTTCAATTCATGCAAGTGTTCCTTAGATTAGTTCTCTTTCATGCAATTTCCCTTTCATGCAAATTTCCTTTCATGCAAATAGGATTTATTTCATGCAAGTAGAATAGACTGTAGAATAGATTGTCAAACAAGTTTTCTACTTTCTCTCTTGCATACAGCCATGGACACTACCTTGGATTGATAAATTAAATGATGAGGATTACAATGACCCCATCAAATGGTCCATATTTATAATAATAAAATATACATAAAATGTGGCTTTCTAGGGTGTTGCCCTCAAACCCCCATTAGGGCCGATGGCCCCCTAACCCCCACTAGGGAGATGATCCCTCTGAACCCCATAGGGAGGGTACCTCCCATACACCCCCTATGCCTCACTTATCAATAACAAGCCTTTTGTAATTGCGAGGTTGAGACAAATTTTCCCAACAATACTTAAGAGACAAAGACATTATTTCATGCCATAGAGGCATTACTTCACTTGAGAATCTAGAAAATCTAGAAAATATAAGGTTAGGAGACAACAAAATACCACAACAGATTAAAAAAAACCTTACAAAACTTAAATAAACATGTGAACATCAAATTACTTGAAAACCCTAAAGAGTACTACTGAAAACCCTAAAGGATCACTAAATCTTGCACCTTAATATTTGCAAAAAACATAATAGAGAACTTACAAAATAGAAAGTTAGGGAACAAGAACAACCGAAACCAAGCACAAGAAGTTATAAATAAAGTCCAAAGTTTGAAGTGCAGTTATCATAAACACAAGTGCCACAATAGTAGACAAAGGTGTTGAACTGTATAACATAGGCACTAATTTAAAAAAATATAAGTATTTATTTGTAGAACGTAGGCACTAATTTACATAACATAGGAATTGATTTGTAGAATTTAGATACTAATTTACATAATGTAGGAATTAATTTGTAGAATGCATGCACTGATATGCAAAATATAGTCACCAAAATATAGTTAGAAATTTTGAGACATAACCTATGAATAAAACTCACCAAATAGAGATTAAAATAGGGGCATGGGTCCCATCAAGCATGTCAAAATGAAGACAAAAAAAGCTTAAAGGTAAATAAAATAGAAGATATTGTAATACAAACACAATACCCTCACCTAAAACCATTCCTTTGATGTATTGATGGGATGTGGTCCCTTATAAAACCATTAGTATGATGATATGATGATAAATCAAATGGATAACATGAGAATAAGATAATGGAAGATTAGGGGGTGGGGGCCCTAGCTCGGTTGGCTAAATCTTTCATGTTGCAGGAGGTTGGTCACGAGGTCTAGTCTCCCCCACCCCCGTGGTACCAGAGGGTGTGTTGTGCCAACGCCACCGGTCATGTTAAAAAGTTTACCAAGTGCACTGCAATTTATAGGGGTTTGTGCTACCTGATTCCTGCAGTCTAAAAAAAAAAGATAATGAAAGATTAGGTAGAATATGGAAGAAGTATATAGAAAAATTAGCAGTATATCAATAGGATGAGAGAAGATACCAAAATTGGATGAGAGACCTCTAATTTATAGAATTTTCAAGAAGAAAATCAAGGACCAAGATATATTGGCTGATGGATGACTAGAATTGATTGAGGATTAGGGATTGGATTAAAGTTATAGTCTTGTGACAAGTGTCACATGAGGGATAAGATAAAGGTTTAGGATTTTATTAGGATAACATCCTTATGTGAATGCTTGAGATTTTGAGATGTAGAATGAAATGGAGGGATGAGATGAAAAGTTAGTTTAAATTTTCGTAAATATTTAGATTCAATGAATCTAGATAAGGTCTTAGTTAGTCATGCGAGAGGGATACTTGTCACATGATGGAAAGTTTAGATTGTGATCCAAGTGAATGAAATCTAATGGTTAATGTTAAATGGTAAAAGATTAAAGGATAAAGTGGAATTTTATATTGGAGAAAAATGCAATGAGGATTAATTAGCTTAAATTAATTAATTAGCTGGAGGGTTTTGGGATAAGGGTAATGAATAAATTTATTAAATAAATATTGAATATTTGTTTAATTATTTGTCTAGGACAAGGTGGGATAAAGATAATGGGTAAATTATTTAATTAAATAATAAATATTTATCCAATTAATGACTAGGATAAGGTAAAAGTCAACTATGGTTAGAAATGGATAAATTTAGGTCTTTACATTAACGTAAAACAAAGAATATTCACAACCCTTCCTTTCTCATTATTTTCCAATGTATAGAAAAATACAAATGAGGAAAATTGTGATTGAATTTTTAATTTCAAATGAATCCATCTTCACCTTGTCAATAATGCATTGGTATTTAAGAGGTTAGCTTATATATTTTTTTGGTAATTTTAGTTTGGATTAAACCATTTTTTTCTTTATTTTTTTTAATTTATTAATTTTTTTAGTTCAATTAATCAAAACCCTCCATCTAATCATATGAATAAATAAGATAAGATATAAGATTTAATAACCAAAACTTCTCTCAAACTCCTACATTCTCATGCATCCTCCTCAAACACAAAGATAATAATAAAACTAAGTTTCATTTTTATAGAAACCCTAAAAAATTCTAAGGCCACAAGTATCCACCACAAAGCACTTGCAATCTCATTGGAATCATTTATATCCCATATTAATTTTATGACTATACATATAAGCACATGAGCCACCTACAAAGAAACTTGTCACCAATTTTATGTGCAATATTTATCAATCCAAAAACTAATGCACCTTTAAAAATGAATTGTAAAAGAGCTATAGTCCATTGATGTAACCATAAGTATATAAATAATACATTTTGGGTAGGTGGTGGATGGTGTTTGACCAACCCCCTTATAATAACAATGAGGTGCCTCAATGTTTCTTGATGAAACTCTATTGTGAGTTTTCCCTCAAAGATATCCCAAATTATTTTGACATTCAAGATTTTTTAGGGTAGAGGGAAAGGCTCTAATTAGAATAAAGAGATGGAACATCACACACATGACTAACTGGAAAATTTGTTAAGTCAACCATACATTTTCCATTTGATATCCCTTTAGTTGTGAAGAAAAATGTGGAGGTTCAAACACTCTAGTCCATTAGTTCACTAGCATAATCCTTTGTTCAACATAGTGTACATTTATTTTAGTTTGATGATGGTAAGCCTTAAACACATCAAGAATCACCACATGATTATCATGATTGCAAGGATTTATGTAATTATGATATGGAGGACTCTATGATGAGGCACACATATAGGGTGTATTTTTGACAAGGATACTACAAAAACTAAGTTGGATACTACAAATGTTAAGGATGATTCTCTATAATTTTAGTAAGATGTTTTGTAAACTGAGTATGCCACAACATCCTTTTGTATTGGAGGGCATGGTCATGAAAAATGTCTTAAAGGATGTGACTATTGCTATTGAATCACAAGTAATTTAAAATTGTAGTGACATAAAATGTACTCCTTTTTATTTTCTCACTTTGTTTGCCTCTAATTATTTAATTAGACTTAATAAATCCTCTAATTGACCCTATTATGCATTTAAAAGCCTATCCTGAAAGGGGAATCTATATTAAACAATTGCAAATATTAATTAAATTGCATTGGAAATTGAATGTCCTAGATCTAGTCCTAGGACCCATTTTCCCAAGGGTGAATGGGTCCTCCTTAAGTTGAGGATCTCAATTTTCAATATTTTTTTGGCGGTATTTTTTATGATTGAAATTCAAATTGAAATTTTTGGTGTTTGATGTTTAATTGCCGATAAATTAGAAAATAACCTATAAATACAAGGTCTTTTTATGAAATTCAAATCCTAAGCAATCCTAAGACTTTTGAAGGAGAAAAATTATAGAAAAGATTATTGTCAAAAGTGTTCAAGAGTAGATTTATCAGTCTTCTACATCAAAATTCAAGATCTCAAGCATCATGTCAAAGTTATTTACATTCATGTATTTTTGGAGCTAACATTGTGGTGTAGGTTTCAAGTTTTCAAGCATCCAATCAAGCCATTTCATGCAAGATCAAATCCTTGGAGAGATGTATTAGACTTCAGTCATCCAAGGGAATCCATTAAAGGGTTTGGCGAGTTGCAACAAAATAGTGTTCATTTATCATTCATTTTTTTTTATCATTATTTCATTTCAAGGTTTAATTACCAAAACAGGGTTTGACCAAGGCAAACCCCTATTCACCAAAAACAATTCCCCCCCCTCTTTGCATGTGCAGATTTACAGGTGAAGAAGGATTGAATATTGATCAAAAGTACAATTTTGGAAAGTTGTCAAAGTTGTCAAGATACAAAATCTTACTTGAGGAATCAAGATTGTAGATCTAGGAGCAAAGGATTGCAGATCTAGGAGTAGAGGACACTTTGCAACAACTTTTGGTGACTGGTACACATCAACTTACCCTTCTCAAATCTACCAGAAGTTTGTTGTTTTTGATTCTATTATGCTTTAAATTGATGATTCAAGTTTCACATTGCATAATTGAGTTCATTTAGCATTTTTAGTTTTTCTCCCCAAAATGCATTTCAGGCATATTTACCCCATCTTGTCATAACTGAAAATAACCAAGATCTTCAATAGGGTTGAATCATCTAAGGGTTGAAAGTAAATCCTACCTTTGGGGATATCTTTTTCCTAATAAAAGAAGGAAGATAGGTGCATCACATATTCAATCACCCCATTTTGAGCACCCCCATTTTCCTTTGTTTCATTTTGGTGAACCTGACATTGTACATCTTAATTTTTGATTTGGAGTTCATTAAAACCCTAAGATTTAGGATTTGCAATAGTTTTCATTGCATTGCATTAGTTCAAATTTCAATTAGGGTTGTTAAAATTGCATTAGTTTACATCTCATTTATGGTTTTAAATTTGTATTTTGCACTATTTAAAATCTAAAAAATCCAAAAAATTGCATGAATATTACATTGATTTTGCATTGTAATTGCATATTACTGTATTTTCAATCATTTACATTAACAAATTTGGTCAAAATTTCATTTAAAAAAGTGTCACTTTGTTCATCATTTTTCACTAATTTCATTTGCATTATGTTACATCCCAAATTGTGAGGTTACTGTTTACTATTACTAGATAGAGGAAAAATGAATTCTAGAGATGAACTAATGATTCTTGTACCTTGTTTTCAATATGAATGTTATCTCAGTTGATGTTTTTTCATTTGATGTTATTCATGGTGAAATATTGCATAAGGGGTTAATGAATCATGTTATTCTAACTTTAGATGTTTATATATACTACTATTGTTGTGAACATATGACTATTGTGAGTTTATGTCAATGGATCCAAGTATGTAAACCATTCCTCCAAGCGGAGGGGAAATATCACTCGGGAGAGGGGCTTGGTCATTTAACCGGTAAAGTGAATTAACTGAGCATACACACATGTCATCTTAGATTGAGTGAACTAAGTTAGTCTATGTGGATTATAGGGAAGTCATCCATAGCATGTATGTTGCATTAGGAGTCGTGTCTTCCTTTTTATACATTTATGAGTGATGTATATCCTGTTGATGATGTTTTCTGCACAACAACAACTCAGACATAATATGAAATCCTATCTCTCTTGAAAGGTAAATCTCTATCAGCAAGCCTCAAGAGATAATCCCAAGGTCTCTAATGTCAGGTCTTGATAATGCATAAACAACTCAGTGATAATGTGAAAATGCTGGTAATCACAACGGAACCTTACTACAAGCAAAATACTGAACCCCAATTTATCAGATTTAGCAATATAATGATACTTCAATTCTAAATTTAATCCAATAATCAAAGAAATAACGAAATATAAGGGTTCTAAAGAGATTTCTGAACTTAATGCTAAACCTAAGATTAACAATGCAAATGACCAACACTCAAAATGGACCAATCCCTCAAAATTGACTTCTACTTAACCCAGATAAATCTGCAATCTTATAGAAACAATGAAATCTTCTAAGGTGTTAAGATTTTCAAATCATGAACATTCATTCAAACAACCCTATTGCAATTGAAATGAATAAACCCTCACAATTGAACTTAAGCACAATGAATATAAAAGTCCAGGCTAACTTTGCAAAGCAACTAACAATCAGTTGGTTGCGAAAAGTATGGACCAGGGATTGCTGCAACACTTAAAATATCAAATGATGAACACTATTAAATCAAATCTAGTCTAAATAATACCTTCCTCAAAGCAATTATAAAGATAGAATAACAAGAACCATGCAAGATAAGAGAAACACAAGTACGACACCAAATCACAATGTCATTACTTGCATCAAATTATCCACTGTAGCAACAATTCCAGCTTTCTGTTACAATATTTTCTTGAGATCAACTACTTGCTAATACTTGCTCTACTTAATTCGCTTCTAACTATCTCTCTATGTGCCTATGTCTAAATTTTTTTTAACCCTTACAAATGAGGCAAAATGCCAAATTTATAGAACCCCCAAAACATGTTGGCCTAGATTAGATTTTACAATAATAAGGCACAACAAGTCGGCCAAGAGATATTCAAAATGAAATAAAATATGCATTAAATGCATGAACTCCATCTAGGTCGCCCTGGGATCTCCAATGCAACTCGGACCAATACATGGCAAAATAATAGGGAAGCACAAATCTCAATGTAGCCAATCATTAAATACCTTCCCCTTTGTCCTTATTTTGATCCAACATCTCATGAACCTTCAAAAGCACCCTACCCAAGTCGGCCACAGGTGGCAAAGGCAAAACCCTAAGTTGTCTCTCAATTGATGCAATTTCTTCCCTTGACTGCTTTACCGACTTATCCCAATCCACCCTATATGTTAGGTATTTGTTAATGACAACAAGATATGTGGCCGCATCATCCAACTGATGCTCAGAAACAGAATCATCATTATTTGGGGCATAAACATCATGCCACCACCTTCTCAATTGCTCCAAACTCAAATACTTGGGAGCAATATTCCTTCTCCTAGTCATAATTTCAAAAAAAGAAATGGAGCCATTGTAAACCCCAGGTAGGGTATCATCAATCTATCTCCTCTGTTTGTAAATCTTTTTCAACATCTTCTGCCTGATTTGCAATGCTTCAAACAACTCCCAAGGCTCAACAACTCTAGAGGAGGGGAGAATTTTATCACTTACCAACCTATCCCTGGTGTACTCCATGATAGTCCTAGTTTTTTGCAGCAGGAGATCTGTATCTTCTTTGTCTTGTGCCAACACGTTTTTCAACCAATCAGTCACCATTGCAGTGTCTTTCCCTATTGATAGGATATCCTTGATGGCCTCATTACCTTTTATTTGCACCCCTTTCAGCCAATTTTCCGCAAGAAGAGTGGAAGCCCTCATCTTTTCCAGCTTAGTGATGGTTTCCTAAAGTAAAGGATGTGCAACAGAGGAGGAAGGGTTAATAGATTGCAGGGGTTTCATCAGATCTTCCAAACACTTCCTGAGAGTTTCATTTTCTTTCTTTAGCTCCTGCTTATTTTTTATCTCCTTCCTCAATCTGCCTAGGATGACCGCACTTGAACCCTGATAATCTTCGATATCTTGTTCAACGGATGTAGGCCCTAGATTGAAAGTCTGAACATTGTAATCCTTTCCAGCCACATCATCTCTATTTTTATCTGAAGCAGGGGTGGCAATGTGAACAACCCTGTTATGAGCTTCATCCCTTTCAATCTTTGAAATTACTCTAGCCTTCTTCTTACCTTTGTCTTTCCCAATCTTAGCTAGCAACTCGTCCCAATTCGGTGGACTGTCCTCTACAACAACTTGTTTTCTTTTTATCTCCTTTTCCAAGCAATCAGGAATAGTGGATTCTAATTGCACCTCAGCCCATTTTTCCTCTTCTTGTTGACCTTTAGGTGCTTCCTCATTCAAATTATGTTTCTCAGGAGTCTCATCCATCCTGCTTTCCATTTATTCAGCATGTTCTTCTTCTTGTTTAGGTGATGGATCCTTCATTGTTTCCTCTTCTTTTGGAGGTGACTTAACCTCTTCAGTTCCAACAGGTGACTCTGCATAAGCAACCAAGGGAGATTGCATTACCTTCTCAACTTCTGCTTCTGCATTGTATAAGTCACCCTCCTGAAAATCTTCTCCTTCAGTATCCGGATGATCTTCAACATTCTTAGACTCACCAGGTTTTCTTTGAGCTTCATGAGCGGAAGGTACATCATCATGTGGCTCTTCGTGAGAAACAACTGGAGGGAGATCTGCTTTAGGCACACTATCCTTAGGAGAAGGAGTCCTAGACCTTCTTGTATACACCTTGGCTTTCTCTTCTGAACTATCTACATTCACCACTGGTGGGGTGAATTCTTCCCCTCCTACCTTGGAGCTTGCCTTCTTTGACAATTTAATGATTCTCCTCCTTTTGGGTACAGGATCATCAGCCTCAGGATTCTATTTTTCAGCCTCCTCCTTGCCAGATTTCTTAGTCCTTGTCCTCTTTTTAGCCTTTAGCCTTCTTTTCTTTTTAGTTTCCTGGACTTCCTCTATTTGTAAACCCTTAATTTTAATTTTAAAAGGTGAATCTACCTTGCTGTTACCTTTAGGATCCTCCTACACAGTTGATTCCTTAGAAGTGGAGTGAGGGTCCATATCTCCCATCAGACTATAGGTACATTTCACTCCCTCATTCTCCAACTCCCACAGCTTGTGCCTCAGCCACATCCTGGTAAACTTGATTACTGGATCCATTAGCTGTTTCAATTCTATTTTTTCTTCTTCTAGCCAATCTACATCACAAATTGGCTTATCCTTCACTGCCTCGTAGGCATGACCTTGAATCAAGTCCCCATCATCTTCCAATTGATCAGGAACTTCCTTCACATTGTACAATCGAACTGACTGAACTGGAAGCCGAGAGAATTTCTTTTTCCTTACATCATATTCATCGCTGCAATAGGCCCAGTAGTCTTCCAGATCAACCTTGTGGCTATATTCCCTACTGGCCTTCTTTTGAGCTTCCCCTGTGATGTCAAACCTAGACCTCTTGGAGTGAAAAGAAAAACCAAGGGTACTCATTTCCTCCTCTAAAGCATGGGCATAAATTATGGAAGGACATGCCTCTCCAGTGCCAATCCTCAAGGGGAAGTCCCCACCAAAACCAGTCTTATGCTTGTCTCTCTTGACAATTGCATCAAAATCATAGATCTGCATAGTTACTTCCAAGAGTATGATATGATCAGTGGGCTATCTTGGAAGCCTGTATGGAGCCCTCTGACAACCATCAATCCAAATATATGAGAAGGTTGGGAACTGAATAAACCATGGTCCATATTTTTTGATGAGCTATTTTGCTTGGTCATAAATCCTTATGTGCTCTCCTCCTTGAAGCATTCTAGTGATGTGCATGGTGAATGCATCATTCGCCCTCCTATAACTCAAGCTTCCTAGGTGCAATTGAGGGAAAACCTCATCAATAACATCCTGTCCAAAGATTCCCCTTGTGCTCAATCCTTTGTAGGGGTGGAATCTTGCAAGTGCATAGATCAAATATGAGGTCATTGTGAAGGTCTTTGTCTGCAACACATTAGACAGCTGTTCATGAATCACTCTACTAATTATACCAGCCCAATGATAATCAATCTTCTCCTGCTCCATCCTTACAATAGCGTGACACATCCAATTCTCAAACATGCCAACACTCCAATCCAACCACCCTGCTCAGAAATGTGATGGCATCATAGTACTCCTTCTTGAACTTTGCTCTGAATAACTATTTGGGTAGCTTGGAATAGTGAGACTTGGGCTTCTCTAGCCAGGAATTGATAAGCTATTGTGACTTCACAGTTTGTTCATCATAGAACTCTTAAGCTGTTTTCATGTTGAACGCTACCACGTGAGATCTGTCTGGCATATCAAAAGTTTGGGCAATGGAAACAGGATTGAGATTTTCTACCATCCTTCCTTGTGGACCAATAATCCTTTGTGTATCCTAATCATAGTGCCTGGCGCACTCAAGGACCAGCACATAGCACTGCACCGTAGAAGGGAAACCAACTACATGTGACAAGCCTGATTCCTTCATTCTTCTAGCCACCAAAGGAGGATCCTCTGCTGCCATTATTTCTTTAAACTCCTCATAGTCCCACAATCCAACATTAGTATCAGTTACCTTAGACCAGAATGATGTAATTTTACTCTCAGGGATCCTACTCTTGATGTCCATCTTAATCTTTTCCGCATCAGACATTGAAGACCCAGCTGCTGTCTTGCTAGATTCAACCTACACTCAACATGGAAATCATAGTAAAAACCACAGGAAAGCACTGTTAATCCATCAAAACACCGTTACAATAAACCTCATACAACCAAGGTGTTATTAAAACTCATATGAAATGATCTTGATAAACTTCGGGTTTTAGGACCACCCGCGAAATCTGAGCCAGAGAGGAATTTTAGGAAATTCTGGGCCAGACGGATTCTGGCGGAATAATCATGAACACTCCTTCTAACAATTAAATCTGATCATTATTAATCAATAAACCACAAAGGAGATCATAAGATAGCATGAATTAACCTTAAAATGCATTAAAATCACCAACACATCATGCTACTCCATATTTCCATACATTTCATCAAATTTCAGGAAAATCCGCTAGAGACGGATTTCCGCGAAGGGAAAGATACTTCATGAACTTCAGAAAATTTAGGTGGCACAGGACTTCGGGAAAATCTGGAGTCGATGGAAATCCGCGGATAAGGTAAAACTCTGAAAGTGAGCAGACTTTGGGAACTTAAAGGAAATCGGGAAAATAAAGGCGATCGGGAAAATCCAGGATCAACGGGAATCCACGAAATACAAGAAACTCTGAAAGCGCTAGCAGATTCCGGAAAAGCGAAGGAAATCAGGAAAATCCAACAGAGACGGATTATCCCGAGGGAACAAAAAATCCCGTAATAACATCGAAACCCGAATTGTGACATAAAATCACAATTTCACTCATAACATCAAGTTGATCATGAATTTCAAAGATATATGCTTAGGGAAAGTTAGGCATGGACATTCCATAGATTTTCTTTGCATTCTAGGCCCGTTTTATAGCGAAATAAGATGGAATGGTATTTCCCTAGGTTTAAAACCCTATACATCCACCATTAACACATAGGAAAACCCATGATTCAGGTATTTCAATTGCCTCTCCCTTACTAGGGGAAAATCACAATTCTCAAGCAAGTTCACCGAAATCAAATAAACAAAAAAACTCAGAAATTGCTTGGGAGACCATAAATTAATGAATGCTATGCAACCCTAGTCATGAAGCGATCAAATATTCAGGGACTCAAGCCCCAAAAGCTTTATAACATAAGAACACTATTCACAATCCTCAATTAAAGCAAAGCAATCAGACACATACCATTTTGAAATGAAATTGATCTCAGAATCAACAAATGCGAAGTAAAAGGCGTGCACAAAGAGCAGTGACATGAATGCACCAAAGGAGATCGCCACTCAAATTCAACCAAGCACTTGCAAGAAAGCACTCTGTAGCCCAAATGACAGCAAGCAATAAGCACAATAGCATAATAATCATATGAAATCAATTAAATACATTGCCTGCCAAAGGTACAGATGACATTAAATGCAATCGACAAGACAGTCAAAAAACCTGGGAACCCAACAATAGGATGGAATTCGGAAAAATCTGGCCCACGTGGAATTTTGCAAAGACTCAAAATCTCTAGACGACATCGATTAGCCGGAGTCCAAGCAGGACCCAGGAAAATCCGGCCCGGGTGGAAAGTCCCGAACTTCAGCGAAAACTCGAACTTAACTCAAAACCAAAGGTCCTCAATGAGTAACTTAGGGGGATCACCCAGGAAATCAAAATAAACATTTAAGCATGTGCCCAAGTAAGATAAAACCACAAAATGAAAGGGCCAAGGCACCAAAACCAAAGCGAAAGAGGGTCCCTGCTTTCAGTGGGGCGTGTGTGCGAAAATTGCACAACATATCCTTGTATCTGTCTTGTGATATTATTATCACTATGATGGTAATGTTAATGGTTGTATGCAAAACATAAGTGAACATATATGCATGTATATTGTATATACACATATTCATACATATATACACATTAATACAAGCGTATGCTGGCAGATGGAT
>VDFB02047230.1:280001428-280015052 GCA_007258455.2 Sequoia sempervirens
GTATGTTGTTTTTGATTTTGTTATGCTTTAAATTGAGTTAACTTAGTATTTTTTAGTTTTTCTCCCCAAAATGCATTTCGAGCATATTTACCCCATCTTTTCATAAGGAAAAATAGCCAAGATCTTGATAGGCTGTTGTTAGATCCCATTACTTTAGAATATTAAATTCAATATGTCAACCGGGTAGTGTTCAACTCAATTTGCAATAGAAGTAGTCTAGACTATCTCCCCTAGATTTTCTAACTTCTTATAGCAACTAATATTAATTCTACCTAAGGTCGTCTAACTAGGAAAGTGTAAAACAATTTATCCTAAAGAAAGCAGGAAATATTCAAACTAAAAAGCATAGAAAAAAAAAACTAATTTAGAAATCATGACAACTAAGTTAATGAGTATAGAAACAACTAAACTAAAGAACTGGTAAACTATAGAAGTGGAAAAAATTATAAACAATTCATTAAACATCCTCCCTATTCAACAAAAAATTCTAACAGTTAACAATGAAAAACTACGGAAGTGAAAGACAACAAGTACTTCAGAACTTAGATTTCACAACAAAAAACTCAATAATTCTCTATAGAATAACAATGTAATAAAGGAAAACACTTATCTACTTAAGTTATCTCCCCTCGAGTGGCCAACTCGTAGGTTATCACATTTGTTCTCATCTCACATCCCAAATTAATTCAGAAATGCTTCTATCAATCATAATTATTATCCATAAATCATAACTCAGAAATTTTATATGACAATCTCTTTATTCATAAGCTCAGAAAATATATTGACAACATAACATTACTTTTGTCACTGTATATTTTTCTTCTGGAGATTATGTCTTTTATAGAAAAGCTCTAACTAAATCCTATATTTTAGATGGTATAGATAACCATTGAAAAAGTCTATAACAGATCTACGAATAACCTGCATGTCTTTAAAACCCATTACAACAGTATGAAAGAGGCTCAAGTCGAGCCATGAATTTTTTGACTTAAAGCATAACAAAAATTAAGACTTAAAGAGTAACTATATCTCCGTTCCATCACCCTAAAGTTTCAGAGCATGTTTCCAGTGCACACCTTCAACCTGTTCTGGAGCACGTGTTGGTTGAATGCTTCTAATTTGCAACTTGATGACCAATTATTATCCTACAAAACACTTAAACTAACCCATTAAATCTGTATTGGAAAAAAATTTCAATAAATCAAAAGAAATAAAGTTTATATAATTTCTCTTTAAAAGTTAAGCAATTATTTCTCCTAAAATTTAATTAATTGGCAGAGGATAGGGATTTTGCATATATAAAATAGGTCTTTATGGTATTATTATGATGAGGTTATTTTTACCTCATCATTTCCTCCCCTTGCTAATTCCTGGTAGGTCCTCTTGCCCCTTAATTATAACTCTGTCCTTTATTCCATTCTTCATATTTTGCACTAATGTCATACAGATCCCTTGCTATTACATCAAAGTTTACAGGTGCATGGTGGAAGCCTTTATGAAAAGCAACTCCCCCTTTCCATTCATTGAAAACTCTATCATCTTGATCTATATTAACATGAAAAGCAGGGGTTGGATATAGCAACAAGGGAGGTCTATACCTCATTCCCATGGACTTTTTTCTAAGATCTTCCAAGATTTTAGCTAAGGCATCTGCCCTTCTGAAAGACCATCTGATGCTAAGAGGGGAAATCACCTCTCTTTTCTTTAAATATACATGTAATGGAGTATATCTTTCTTCACAAGTGTTCCAGGCTTTACCAATTAATTTTTGCCTTTGATCCATGAAATGATTGTAACAGATTCAAAGGCTTTCATCATATCTTCCCTTCATTTTCTCATCCAATAGAAGAGCTACAAATTTTTTCTTGAAAGTTGCAGGTCTACTATTGGGAGATGTCATTTGAAGTCCCACACTTTTCTCTACTTGGGCATATTCCCTGTTACGTTCTTTCCAATCCATTTGATTCTGCATAGCAGACAACACAGATCTCAATTGCACTTCTCCCACAAAAAAAGATTAATAAAGAAATCAATATGATTTTCTAATAGAAGATCATGAGTAAAGAATTCACAAAGCATGTCTTGATCTTCATGCTTTGAGTCTACAAATATCTTAACAAATTTTTTGTCATCAGGTTCATGAGGCTGGTCATTATAAATTCTGAGCAATTTCCATCCTCAGCATTGTTCATTTAAAAACATTGAATACAATCTTGATGGTCTTCTACAAGATAAAAGAAATTCTGCTATCTGACATGCATCTTGTTTCCCCCTATAGGATTTATGAAATGCTTCTTTTAATAACACCATTTCCATTTTTAATCTATTATTTTCAATCTATGCATTCCTTAAGAAATAACACTATTCCATCCATTTCATTAATAATGGAGGAATCTAAATTTGGAACCATTCAGTTACCGTTGGTTCGGTTTGAACTTCTTTGGATTCCACCATTGGTTTACTTGTTCTAATTCCATAATTCTATTAAGAGAAGCATTTAATTCTTCTTTATGTCTTTTCTTCTCTTCCTCAAAGGCTGAAAACATAAGCATAAAATTTTCTTTTAAATCTTGAATTTCTTTATTTAAACCAGCTCTGTGTACCCTGTTTTCCTGATTACAACTCTAAATTTGTATTTGTAATTCACTAATGAATGTATCTTTTCCCTGTACCTACAATTTTAAATCCTAAATTTCTTGATCCCTTTTTCTTATTATAGCCATGTATACCATTATTTCTTCTTGTTGCAATTCCATATGTTCCTTATTTTGTGCAACTGACTTCTTAGCTCTTCAATTTCTAGTTTCAACTTTTCCAATTCTGCATTAATGTTTTCATTTTCAACCATTTCAACAACTTTATTGATAATAGGAGAAAAATTTCCTAACACACTATCATCAACCTCTGTAGGAGGTGGTGATTGTTCCTTTTCTATTTTTTTTTTTCTTGGTCAAAGTCTTCTTCTTCAGACACTAAATGAGAATGTATTTCTTCAATAGAATTTTTTTTCTCTAAGGATTGGTGAATCTGTTCATCAGTTTCCAAGGGTTTCTTTTGCTTTTTGGATTTTGATCTACTCCCTCTACTCTATAGTGAGGTTCTTGTAGATTCAAGTGATAATATTTTGCTTCTCCTTAAAGGAGGAGTATCCTGATAAGTTAAAATTGTTGGAGCATTTTGATAAGTAAAAGCTATCCTTCGTTTCCTCTTCTTAACAAGATTATTGTCTACATTTGGATTTATTATCTCAACATCTTCTAACTAGGCTGGGGTTTCAAACTCCTCATTTTTAAATTCTAGCACTTCCTCACCAGGAGTGGTGGGAATTTGGGTTTCAGGAGCCTTAGGGTCCTCAGGGGAATTTGCTTCGGAAGGTGAAGCGACTTGTTTTGAAGATTCTCCTAGTTCTAATTCCCTTCCTGGCATAGAGTTGTCAAACTTCCCCAAAAAAATTTCCCATTTGCTTCTAGGTTTGTTACAAAAATGATATTTTCAAATTAGTTGAATTAACCCATGATGCTTTAATGGTCCTGAACCAGTTTTATATCTTTCTATCGAAGAATTAATAGAATCATTCAAAAAGTGAGGCAAATTAACCCTAAGAGCAGAGTTTTCTTTCCCATGCTGCAAATGTATTAACATGCAGAATGAAGGTCCTATAACAGTAGTAAGTTGGCCTTCACAAGTAAAATACTTAATAATCCATGCAATTACAGTGCCCCAAGGTTCTAATATAGAAGCTCGTTGAAACCCCTTATTTTGTCCCCTAGTACTAATAACTATCATGGGCTGAGGGTCCCCTTATCTAAGAAACAATTCTGATAATTTCTGATATTCTAATGCCAACATTTTCTAACCCTGAAAGAGAAGAGATAATTTTTGGGCTCACCTTAAAATGCTTCCCATGCAGTGTCACCTGACCATTAGAGTAATTTTCTACAAATGTGTTCACCAGCTTTTCATTGTATCCTTCGAACTTTCTGATAAAATCCAACCAACCGACTTCCTGAAACAACCCAAAAATGTTACTTAACCCTAGCAATTTTTTTGCAAAATCCAGCTCGGATTTCTTCTTTGTACCGCTCATTTTCTATCTTGTCTCTACCACCCTGCTGAAAATTTCAATAATGCCAGAAACTTGTGCACAATTATTTTTGAAAATATGATCAAGCTATGATTATTTATTTTACCTTTTCCCAAAGCTTACTGTGTAATAATGCTAATTTGCATGAAGGAGCACAAAAAGAGTACTGTACTTAGCAATTAATCACCAAGTGGCTCAATTTACTAAATTGGGAAGGGAAACTCATGCCAATTAATTATATTTTATTAAAAAATAACTACTTATTTAAAGCAAGATTTTGTACTTATATTCTATGATCACTTGAAGATCTCGTACCTTTATCGACTTGATAGGGTGACACAATGGTATTGGCAGAGATGATAACTTATTTATTATGACATGAGTGGGGAAGCTTTGTGAATGATGAAAGCATTAATGAAGACAGACTATCATGGTGGGTTTCTTTATTTATGATGGAAAAAAACAAAAAGGGAAGAAGGCATGTGAACCAATATATGATAATCAAAACATCAAAGAAAGTTGAAATTATATGAAAAGGAGCGACGAAGTGAAATGATGAATAAGTTCCAGAGCATGCAGGAAAGTACACACTCAAAACTAGCAAGCAAGTTCCAGAGCATGCAAAATTACGTGTTGGAAACAAAGAAGGTGAGTAAGTTCCGGAGCATCAAAGAAAGATGAAACTAGAATGGTGATTGAATGAAGGTTCTGGAGCATCATTGAAAGATGCAGTTGGAGCAGCAACCAAATGAAGATTCTGGAGCATCATCGAAAGATGTAGCTGAAGCAACAACCAAATGAAGATTTCAGAGCATTGTCGAAAGATGCAGCCAAAGCAACAACTGAATGAAGATTTTGGAGCATCACTGAAAGATGCAGTCAGAGAAGCAACTGAATGAAGATTCTAGAGCATCATCGAAAGATGTAGCCGTAGCAGCAACCGAATGAAGATTCCAAAGCAACAACCAAATGAAGATTCCAGAGCATCATCGAAATATGCAGCTGAAGCAGCAATTGAATGAAGATTCTGGAGCATCGTCGAAAGATGCAGCCAAAGTGAAGAAAAATGGTGGAAATGAATGAACTATAACTTCAGGAGGATAAATCATTTTGTGAAACGACCCTTTTTTTTAGCATAATAGGTTGAAGAGCAAGTTCTAGAGAATCGGGCATATGAACCAACAAGTTTCAGAGCATCAAGCATGTGAACCAATAGTTCCAAAGCATCATTGAAATATGCTCTAGAAGTTGTCTTCTTCCTTTTAATTGGTTCTGCAAAATGAAAACACATGTAGTTAAGTCCAAAAATAGATATTATGGTAAATTGTTTGAAAAAAAATTGGTACACAAGTCTTATATATATATATATATATTTTAAATTTATGACACTTATTGGGTCAACTGGACTCTGCCTTGGTAGAGTCAATACATTGGATTTCTCCCTGCAGTTCTACCAATTTTGTAAATTCTGCTTTATTAAGAGGCTTATGGTAGATACGTAGGCAATGACCATTAACTAAGAGGGTTCATAGATCACCATCAATAGGTTCCAGCTGAACTGTGCCATTCAAGAAAACTTCAGAAATTTCGTATGGCCCTAGCAAATGAGTCCTGAGTTTCCCTTTATGATTTGTATATCTTGAATCGAATAACAAGGCCTAGTCACCACTATGGAACTCTCTCTCCTTAATGTTTTTTCCATGCCATACTTTCCTCTGATGTTGAACTACTTCAGTTTGATGGACAACGTCCAAACAAAGCTCATCCAACTCACTTAATTGTAAAACTTGTTCTATTTGAGCTCATTTCAGATCTAGACCTAGTTCCATAGCTATTCATAGAGTTTGCAGTTCAAAATCAATGGGGAGAAGAGGTTTCTTCCCAAAAACAAGCTCATAGGGGTTGAATCTAGTTTTGGATTTCCATGTTGTATTATACACCCAAACAACTACAGACATTTTTCTAGCCCAATCTTTCCTTCCTGAAGAAACTGTTTTGGTCAGTATGTTTTCTAACTCCATATTAGTCACCTCTACTTGACCATTTGCTTGAGGGTAATATGGGGATGACTTCTTATGACTTACCTAAAAATGGTTTGTAAATGCCAGGAGAACTTTAGACATGAATTGGGGTCCCTAATCTGTAACAATGGTTCAGGGGGCTCCAAATCTAAGAAAAAATTTATTATAGAGAAAGTTAGCGACCTGCTCTTCTCTAGCAACTTGTAAATCTTGAACTTCTGCCCATTTCGTTAGATAATCAGTGCAAACTAATATGTATTATTTCCCTTGAGAGGAAGGATCTATGGGCCCGATAAAATCTAATCCCCATTTTTCAAATGGTTCAAGGGATACCTGAGGTTGAAAAGACATTTCTATAGAAGCAGTTGGCCTTGCTACCCTTTGACATTCATCACAATGACATACATAGTTTTTAACATCTTTATGCATTGAAGGCCAATAATATCCCGCACATAAAATTTTATGAGAAATTCTTTATGCAGAATAATGAACCCAGAAGGACCATCATGAAAAGCCCACAGGATATTATAAGTTTCATCGGCCCTGGCACATCTTCTCAAAACCATATCAAGTACACAATGGAATAAAATCCCATTAATCCATTTAAATGGAGCACTCTCCCGAATAAGTCGCTTCTTTTGTTTTAGTGTAAACCTTGGAGGTATTTCAGAGGTAGCTAAGTAATTTGCAATATCAACAAACTGAGGGGTCTTTATAGAGATGGAAAATAGATTTTCATCTAGAAACTCATCTTGCATAGGTGCTCTATCACCCTCTTCTTGTTTGATTCGAGACAAAAAAATCTGCTACCTCATTAAATCTCCCTGGCTTGTCAAGTATTTTCACATTTAACTCCTAAAGAAGTAATAACCATCTCATTATTCGACCATTAACTACAAGTTTATTCATACCCCATAATATAATGACAAAATTTTTTAATGGCATGAACCACAACCAAGAATTATTTTTCTGTTGTTGTACAATTCCTCTTAGTAGATGCCGAGTTTTTACTAATAAAGTATATTGAATATTTACCCCCATCCTCATCTTCTTGCCCAAATACTGATCCAATTGCATCATTAGAAGCATCAACATAAATATGGAAGGGAAGATTCCAATTTGGTCCACACAATATGGGAGTAGAGACAAGCTTCTCCTTTATCGTTTCAAATGATTTTTGACACTCTTGTGTCCAATTAAACTATACATATTTTTGGAGAAGAGAAAACATAGGAGTTGCTATCTTACTAAAGCTTTCCATAAACCTTCTATAGTATCCAACATGCCCTAGAAACTTTGAACATCTATTTTTGTTTGAGGAACAGTCAATTGTTGAATTACTTCAATTTTCTTGGGATCAAACTTTATTCCTTCAGAAGAGATATGATGACCTAAGACTATTCCTTGTTCCACCATTATTAAACACTTTTCGTGGCTAAGGGACAATCGATTATCCTCACAAACTTCTAAAACCCTATCCAGGTTTTGAAGGGCTTCATCATAGGATGACCCGTAGACTGTGAAATCATCCATATAGACCTCTACACAGTCATTGACAAGTGCTACAAATATAGCCAAAATGGCCCTCTGAAAAGTTGTCAGAGCATTACAAAGCCCAAAAGGAAGGACTCGGTATGCAAATGTGCCCCATGGAAAAATAAACATTGTCTTATCTTGGTCTTCTGGTGCCACCTAACTTTGATTGTAACCACTAAATCCATCTAAAAAGGAGAAATATTTCCTTCCAGCCAAGATGTCCAAAACCTGGTCAACAAATGGTAAGGGAAAATAATCTTTAAAAGTGGCTTTATTGAGTTCTCTATAATCCACACAAATTCTCCATTTTCCATTTTTCTTTGGTACAACAACCATAGGTGAAACACTCGGGTGAATTCCCCTCATGTCTGTATAGTCCCAAGCAAAAGCTTTAGACCTTTTTACCAACACATTAAATAATTTATCCTCTTATATTTCTGTCAACCAACTATTAACATTTAAAGTTTTTCTTGGTAGAAGCATAATCATTTTTGTTCTTGGATAGATCAAGGTGACAATATATATCGGTCATAACAAAGTATTAAGAGGACAACTATGAGGGATAAGTCGATGAAATCTTGTAATATCCTCAAAGAAATGGTTCATTTTAGGAATCATATTAGCCAAAGGACAAGGCATTCCCATGGTAGCGTAATTTTGTTCCATTCCACTTATATCAATCAGTTGTCCAAGAATTTCTGGTACATCCACCATTTCCTCTTCACTCGATTCTATAGCAAGGTGTGCTACATCATTTACTAACTCATCCTCTAATTCCTCTCCATGTTGTTTAATCACTACCATGGCTAAGGAGGTCAAACTGTCCTGACCATTAGATTCTTCTGGTTCATCAACCCAAACTTTATTATGTTCAGTGGGTTTAGCAGGAGGATATAAGAATAAACGTTTACTATCAGGACCATATGAAATGGTCATTCCTCCTTCTCTACAATAAATTTTAGTTACGACAGTAGCCAACCATGGTCTTCCAAGAATTATTGGATAGCTATCTTTGGGCGTTAGTGATTGTATTATCTGGAAATCAACTGTATATTCCCATCCATCAACTTTGACAAGAATATTTTTTATAACACCCTTTGGAACGGCTATAGCCTGGTTTTCCATCTATAAGACTGTAGTTGTGGGACATAAATTAGTAAGACTTAATTTTTCCATCACATCCATAGTCATTACGTTATTGCTACCTCATTAATTGTAATGGTTATCAGTGGACTCCCAGGATCATCATATTTTGGAGCAACAATCTTTCCAAACAAAAAGTTAGCTAAATAGCCATCGATGTGCAGAGTATTTATTTTCTTCGGTTTCCTTCACGGCATTTTAATACACAACTGTTTGATCAACTAATTCAACTCAGGAATTTCCTTTATTACTTGCAACAAAGGGACCTGTATTTGCAATTGTTTGATTTCTTGAATCAATGCAGTTTCAGAGGTCAAAGTCATTTTCGGAGTACCTTCAGAATTATCAGTTTCAAACGCTTCAGAAATGGTACTTGAGTTTTCTCTTTTGGAAGGCTATCCTTACTAGATTCAGTCAAAGATTGGCCTTCCTCTTCCCGAGGTAAGTCAGTAGCTCCTACTGCGAAGGAGGTCTAGTATTATTTACAGGCCTAGTATAATTGGATAGAGTATCCTTCTCAAGATTTTGAGAAATAGGGTCATCCACTACTTCTTCGATTTTGGGCGATTGAAGTGTTCGACCTGAACGTAACTGAACATTTCCACAATGAATTGCATTAAGTCCGGTGACATTATCTTGTTTAGTTGTATATATCAGAGTACTCTTTCGATAGTTCTTAGGATTGGGAAGTGGTTGTGCCGAAAGTTGAGGTTGATTTATTTGCTCATTCGGAGGAGGATTCTGAGGTTGCGGTAATAGATTATATTGTTGGTTCCTCCTAGGACCAGTATAAAATTAATTTTGTCCTTGGTTCCATTGGGGAGTAGTATGTTGGGGGTACCATTGTTGAGTTCCCCATGATTGATTTGACCATTCAGGAGGTCCCTAATACAGAGTTCCCCAATTAGGTTGTGGAGGTAAGGGTTGATTCCAAGATGGAGTCCATTGATTACCAACCCAATTGTTTTGTGGTCTCCATGCAGGATTGGAATTCTACTTGTATGAAAAATTACCTCCTTGTCGTTGGTTTAGCATGTTTATTTCTTCTTCAACTTGAGTAGTTTTTTTCTTAGTATTCTTAAGATCAGTAAGAAGCTCACATTGATTGGTAGGATGGTTTTTCTCACAGAGTTGAAAAAAATTGACCTTATCTAAAGGACACTCATGTAAACTATGTTTATTTTGACACCTAGGACAATAGATTGACAAAGTCTCAGAGTTACATGTCTTTGCTTGTATACCATCCAACGTAGTGTTTAATTGAACAAGTATGTCTGTTTTGAGATTTTCTATTTCTTCTCAGAGCCTTCTTATTTCGTTAGTCCCTCTAAAAATATTAGTTTTACAGATTCCTCCATGAGTAGGTGAGAAATTTTGACATAAATCACATATGTCCTCAAGGGCTAACTGAGACACGTCACCTTTTCCCATCAGATCAAGACTTCTTCTTGCATCATCATCAAGTCCCTTAAGAAATATAGTCTTGAGAATCTCAATACTAATAGCCATTTCTCCACAACGTTTAGACAAGAAAAGAAACCTATCAAGATAGTCCTCTAGGCTCTCATCCTCATTCTACCTGAGTTTAAACAACTCTTCCTTACGATCACTTATCCTACAGTAACTCTGATATTTATGCAAGAAAATCATCTTCATTTCCTCCCAAGATGTTATAATTCCGACTGGGAGTCCCTTAAACCAACACATGGCCGAATCCTTCAAAGTAGAAGGAAACAAATTCAGTTTCTAATTATCATTTTTATAATCATAGGTTTGACAAAGGACCTTGAATTCAAAATGAAATTGATCTGAGTCTTCTAAGGACAAGCCACGAAAGGTTGGAAGGAAGGATGGAGAGATGTTTTTCATCATGGTATCATCATCTGCATCTAGAGTAATAGGATAAGTGAACATCCGAGATGGTGGAAGATCATTATTACAGTTGGCATCATTCTAGTTAGCTTCAGCCCTATGGTCTCCCATGATGTTAAGAGGAATACGTTCCTTAAGAACAATTTCCTTAACAACTGGTTGTTCTACTATATGATCTTTTGGAAAATAGTGAAAATCCTCAAGTGGGTTTGGCTCAAGTTGGTCTTCAACAGAATGGTTATTTGAGCCTTGGGCCTCCCTATGTATGATTGGAACATACTTTGGGGGGGTCTTTGGTATAAATCATCCGTGAGGGCCTCTTTTCCTGACCATGTAGAAAAGGAAGCCCAAGATTATATATATATATATAGCCTAAAAGAGGTATTCGAGGTGTCTTCTATTAACACTCAAGAAAAAAAGCTAAAGGGTCCCTGACAATGACACCAAAAAGTTATAGGCTGTCGTTAGATCTCATTACTTTAGAAGATTAAATTCAATATGTCAACCGGGTAGTGTTCAAGGAATTTGCAATAGAAGAATTTTGGACTATCTCCCCTAGATTTTCTAACTTCTTATAGCAACTAATATTAATTCTACCTAAGGCCATCTAACTAGGAAACTGTAAAACAATTTATCCTAGAGATAGCATGAAATATTCAAACTAAAAAGCATAGAAAAAAAACTAATTTAGAAAGCAGGAAAACTAGGTTAATGAGTATAGAAACAAATAAAATAAAGAACTAGTAAACTAAAAAATCATAAAAACATATAAACAATTCATTAAACATCCTCCCTATTCGACAAAGATTCTAAAAATTAACAATGAAAAACTATAGAAGTGAAAGACAACAAGTACTTCAGAACTTAGATTTCACAACAACAAACTCAATAATTCTCTATAGAACAACAATGTAATAAAGGAAAACACTTATCTACTTAAGTTATCTCCCCTCGAGTGGCCAACTCACAGGTTATCAAATTTGTTCTCAACTCACATCCAAAATTAATTTAGAAATGCTTCTATCAATCATAATTATTATCCGTAACTCATAACTCAAAATTTTTATATGACTATCTCTTTATTCATAAGCTTAGAAAATATATTGACAACATAACATTTCTTTTGTCACTGTATATTTTGCTTCTGGAGATTACGTCTTTTATAGAAAAACTCTAACTAAATCCTATATTTTAGATGGTAGAGATAACCATTGAAAAAGACTATAATAGATCTACGAATAACTTGTATGTCTTTAAAACCCATTACAATAGTATTAAAGAGGATCAAGTCGAGACATGAAGTTTTTGACTTAAAGCATAACAAAAATTAAGACTTAAAGAGTAACTATATCTTCGGTCCATCACCGTAAAGTTCTGGAGCATGTTTCCAGCGCACACCTTCAACCTGTTTTGGAGCACGTGCTGACTGAATGCTTCTAATCTGCAACTTGATAACCCATTAAATCTGTATTGGAAAAATACTTCAATAAATCAAAAGAAATAAAGTTTGTGGGTAAGTGCACCAAGATGGTTCCCAAAAAGGGGGCTTAAGTGGCCACTTTTTTTTTGAAATCAAGAAATACTGACCTTGGACATGAAATTGAGGATAGTTACACTCAAAATTTTGAGATGGAACAAAAACAAGGATCGAAGTGCTCCGAGTCTACTTTCTAAACTACTAATTTATTTTGAAAATGGTTGAGATTAAGGGGTTCAAAAGAGGGATGAACACAAATTGGTGCTATTTTTGTCAGAAAACATAACATAGGAACTCTTGTACGACCTAAGCACGGTGAATTTTTTGTAGTATTTTTAAAATCGCAATGGTCAAAAGTTAGCTAATAGTATCTAGTTGATGCATGATTTTTTGATAATTTTTTAATGAATATTTGATTTTTTACTAATTTTCTAAGTGGGAACTTCCTAAAAAGCAGAATTTTGGCCGTGCTCCCTAAATTTTTTTTAAGGTAATTGATTATTTTTTTTATTTTTTTTTTAAATGTAGTATAGAGTCTAGTTTCTAAAAATGTAATTTATTTGAAATTTTGATGAATGGTTAATTTATAACGAAAAAAAACCAAACACTGCTTTTTGGCAAAAAAGAGACATACAAACAAAAGAAATTATGGATGAAAGGCTTAACATTGTTAAAAAGTGAAAAAAATTACATCGTTGGATAGCTAAGAGAACCTAACATTACCCATGTGTTTGTTTTTGTCAATATTGAACCAGATGCAATCCTAATGGTGAGCACAAACCCGATTATGTGAAAAAATTGTAGAATTTGCAAAAACACGTCTCTGGTCATTGGGAATGCCCTCCAAGCCTCTGGGTTGGTATTCCAAGGCAACTACCAATGCTAAGGATTGGGGATTCCCAAAGAAAAATATAACGCGCTCGTATTATAACGCGAGCGCGTTATTTCCTAGTTTTGATCTCGTTATGTTTCATCGATATGCATCCTTTTGCCTCTTGCATGTCGCTATAGCATTCTGTTTGTTATGCCGAAACCAAAGAAAATCCTCCTGTCCCAATGTGTTTCGCTGTGACCTCATGGACTCGGGGAAACATCATGTAGATAATGCTTCATTATACCGAGAGTCACCCTGAACGCCATCTCCCAATTGCTGAGACATAAGAAATTTTCTTACCGAAATGTGCTTCCTTGCTTCATTTGTTTCGCTATAACCTTGAGATATCAGAGAGACATCTCACAGATTAGACTTTGCTTTACCAAAAATATTCATTCATCATGAGTCGCTATGACAAATTGGTTCTCTCGCCGATGTATTCTTTCATTTTATGTGGATCACCGTAACATACCGACATCGGGGAGACCTCATACAGAGTGCACTTTGTTTTACCGAAAGACTTTATCCATCTTGTGTACCGCTGAGACAATTGAATTTTCATCCCGACAAAGTCCTCATTCTATTATTGGCGAGACCGAAGGTCACTCACCGAGACA
>VDFB02047230.1:280015152-280180353 GCA_007258455.2 Sequoia sempervirens
TCTCCCACTCTCTTCATCCCTCCTTCCCTCTCTCTCACACCCTCTCCCACTCTCTCACACCCTCTACCACCCTCTCCCACTCTCACACCCTCTCTCCCACCTCTCACCTACTCTCCCACACTCTCTCCCACTCTCTTCCTCTGTCCTGTTCGAACTATAAAAATCTAATGATTTTTACACATCTTTCATCCCTCTGAGTCTCAATTTGAGTCCTACCTTGGGCACATTTTCCTCATTTTATGATATTTTTACCCATATTTTGGTTGTGTGACCCCATAGAATCCATCGAGTCATGCATTTTTCATGTTGCGGTCCATATCGGCATAGGTCTATCTAGGTCTCCCTGACCCATGTTGCATGTGTGTTAACATATGTTTGCAGCAGGTGATCGGCAAGACTTCTTCATTGTTACAGCGATCGACATTCACCTATAGGTTTCTATCAGCATGACTTTCACATGGTTTCGGCGACCGAGGAGGAACCTATCGGCAGGAGTTTGGTCATCGGGATAGTGTCTCATCGATTTTGAATTGTCTCCCCGACCAATGCATGTGGAGGTTCATCGGCGAGAGCTTGGCGATATCGTAATGTGATCTCGGCGAGGTTGTTATGTCTTGTCGACATGGGGTTTTCATCAGCATGTTCTCGAGGAGAGTCTTACCGAACAACACATGGAGAGTCATAGCAAATATACATTGGCACACCGAACGGTGGCGGGAGGATGCATATCGGTAAGAGTTGAGGCTTTCGAAGTAATGTCTCGGTGAGTGACCTTCGGTCTCGCCGATAACAGAATGAGGACTTTGTCGGGATGAAAATTTGATTGTCTCAGTGATACACAAGATGGATAAAGTCTTTCGGTAAAACAAAGTGCACTCTGTATGAGGTCTCCCCGATGTCGGTATGTTACGGTGACCCACATAAGATGAAAGAATACATCGGCAAGAGAACCAATTTGTCACAGTGACTCATGATGAATGAATATTTTTGGTAAAGCAAAGTCTAATCTGTGAGATGTCTCTCTGATATCTCAAGGTTATAGCGAAACAGATGAAGCAAGGAAGCATGTTTCGGTAAGAAAATTTCTTATGTCTCAGCAACTGGGAGATGGCGTTCAAGGTGACTCTCGGTATAATGAAGCATTATCTACATGATGTTTCCCCGACTCCGTGAGGTTACAGCGAAACACATTGGGACAGGAGGATTTTCTTTGGTTTCGGCATAACAAACAGAATGCTATAGCGACATGCAAGAGGCAAAAGGACGCATATCGATGAAACATAACGAGATCAAAACTAGGAAATAACGTGCTCGCGTTATAATGCGAGCGCGTTATATTTTTCTTTGGGAATCCCCAATCCTTAGCATTGGTAGTTGCCTTGGAATACCAACCCAGAGGCTTGGAGGGCATTCCCAATGACCAGAGACATGTTTTTACAAATTCTACAATTTTTTCACATAATCGGGTTTGTGCTCACCATTAGGATTGCATCTGGTTCAATATCGACAAAAACAAACACATGGGTAATGTTAGGTTCTCTCTTAGCTATCCAACAATGTAATTTTTTTCACTTTTTAACAATATTAAGCCTTTCATCCATAATTTCTTTTGTTTGTATGTCTCTTTTTCACCAAAAAGCAGTGTTTGGTTTTTTTTTCGTTATAAATTAACCCTTCATCAAAATTTCAAATAAATTACATTTTTAGAAACTAGACTATATTCTACATTTTAAAAAAAAAATCAATTACCTTCAAAAAAATTTAGGGAGAGCACGGCCAAAATTCTGCTTTTCAGGAAGTGCCCACTTAGAAAATTAGTAAAAAATTAAATATTAATTAAAAATTATCAAAAAAATCATGCATCAACTAGATACTATTAGCTAACTTTTGACCATTGTGATTTTAAAAATACTACAAAAAAGTTCACCGTGATCAGATCGTACAAGAGTTGCTATGTTATGTTTTCTGACAAAAATAGCACCAATTTGTGTTCGTCCCTCTTTTGAACCCCTTAATATCAACCATTTTCAAAATAAAATAGTAGTTTAGAAAGTAGACTCGGAGCACTTCGATCCTTGTTTTTGTTCCATCTCAAATTTTGAGTGTAACTATCCTCAATTTCATGTCCAAGGTCAGTATTTCTTGATTTCAAAAAAAAAGTGGCCACTTAAGCCCCCTTTTTGGGAACCATCTTGGTGCACTTACCCACAAACTTTATTTCTTTTGATTTATTGAAGTATTTTTCCAATACAGATTTAATGGGTTATTTTAAGTGTTTTGTAGGATAATAATGGATTATCAAGTTGCAGATTAGAAGCATTTAGTCAGCACGTGCTCCAAAACAAGTTGAAGGTGTGTGCTGGAAACATGCTCCAGAACTTTACGGTGATGGACCGAAGATATAGTTACTCTTTAAGTCTTAATTTTTGTTATGCTTTAAGTCAAAAACTTCATGTCTCGACTTGATCCTCTTTAATACTATTGTAATGGGTTTTAAAGACATACAAGTTATTCGTATATCTATTATAGTCTTTTTCAATGGTTATCTCTACCATCTGAAATATAGGATTTAGTTAGAGTTTTTCTATAAAAGACGTAATCTCCAGAAGCAAAATATACAGTGACAAAAGCAATGTTATGTTGTCAATATATTTTCTAAGCCTATGAATAAAGAGATAGTCATATAAATTTTTTGAGTTATGAGTTACGGATAATAATTATGATTGATAGAAGCATTTCTGAATTAATTTTGGATGTGAGTTGAGAACAAATGTGATAACCTGTGAGTTGGCCACTCGAGGGGAGATAACCTAAGTAGATAAGTGTTTTCCTTTATTACATTGTTGTTCTATAGAGAATTATTGAGTTTGTTGTTGTGAAATCTAAGTTCTGAAGTACTTGTTGTCTTTCACTTCTATAGTTTTTCATTGTTAATTTTTAGAATCTTTGTCGAATAGGGAGGATGTTTAATGAATTGTTTATATGTTTTTATGATTTTGTAGTCTACTAGTTCTTTAGTTTATTTGTTTCTATACTCATTAACCTAGTTTTCATGCTTTCTAAATTATTTTTTTTTCTATGCTTTTTAGTTTGAATATTTCCTGCTATCTCTAGGATAAATTGTTTTACAGTTTCCTAGTTAGATGGCCTTAGGTAGAATTAATATTAGTTGCTATAAGAAGTTAGAAAATCTAGGGGAGATAGTCCAAAATTCATCTATTGCAAATTCCTTGAACATTACCCGGTTGACATATTGAATTTAATCTTCTAAAGTAATGGGATCTAACGATAGCCTATCACTTTTTGGTGTCATTGTCAGGGACCCTTTAGCTTTTTTTCTTGAGTGTTAATAGAAGACACCTCGAATACCTCTTTTATGCTATATATATATATATATATAATCTTGGGCTTCCTTTTCTACATGGTCAGGAAAAGAGGCCCTCACGGATGATTTATACCAAAGACCCCCCCAAAATATGTTCCAATCATACATAGGGAGGCCCAAGGCTCAGACAACCATTCTGTTGAAGACTAACTTGAGCCAAACCCACTTGAGGCTTTTCACTATTTTCCAAAAGATCATCTAGTAGAACAACCAGTTGTTAAGGAAATTGTTCTTAAGGAATGTATTCCTCTTAACATCATGGGAGACCATAGGGCTGAAGCTAACCAGAATGATGCCAACTATAATAATGATCTTCCACCATCTCGGATGTTCACTTATCCTATTACTCTAGATGCAGATGATGATACCATGATGAAAAACATCTCTCCATCCTTCCTTCCAACCTTTCGTGGCTTGTCCTTAGAAGACCTAGATCAATTTCGTTTTGAATTCAAGGTCCTTTGTCAAACCTATGATTATAAAAATGATAATTAGAAACTGAATTTGTTTCCTTCTACTTTGAAGGATTCGGCCATGTGTTGGTTTATGGGACTCCCAGTCAGAATTATAACATCTTGGGAGGAAATGAAGATGATTTTCTTGCATAAATATCAGAGTTATTGTAGGATAAGTGATCGTAAGGAAGAGTTGTTTAAACTCAGGTAGAATGAGGATGAGAGCCTAGAGGACTATCTTGATAGGTTTCTTTTCTTGTCTAAATGTTGTGGAGAAATGGCTATTAGTATTGAGATTCTCAAGACTATATTTCTTAAGGGACTCGATGATGATGCAAGAAGAAGTCTTGATCTAATGGGAAAAGGTGACGTGTCTCAGTTAGCCCTTGAGGACATATGTGATTTATGTCAAAATTTCTCACCTACTCATGGAGGAATCTGTGAAACTAATCTTTTTAGAGGGACTAATGAAATAAGCAAGCTCTGAGAAGAAATAGAAAATCTCAAAAATGACATACTTGTTCAATTAAACACTACGTTGGATGGTATACAAGCAAAGACACGTAACTCTGAGACTTTGTCAATCTATTGTCCTAGGTGTCGAAATAAACATAGTTTACATGAGTGTCCTTTAGATAAGGTCAATTTTTTTCAACTCTGTGAGAAAAATCATCCTACCAATCAATGTGAGCTTCCTACTGATCTTAAGAATACTAAGAAAAAAACTGCTCAAGTTGAAGAAGAAATAAACATGCTAAACCTGTAATGCCCCACCAAGCAACCCCAAAGGATACTAATATATATAACATTTATGGCACCAATTTTTTTTTTTTAAGTACTAACATACATCATAATCATATAACACATGATATGAAAACTAAACATGAACTTCATATAACAAATCCTTCAGGTTTACAAGACTGCATTACTTTTTACAACAACATAATTACATCACATGAAAAGTAAGTATACACCAGTAATCAATAGATATTATGAACATGATCAACATATTAGTCAAGGGTTACAATATTACAATACCGTTTCCCAACAAGAACGGGAAAGATACAATATAATGGAATGTTACATTTGAAATGAAGGAGTACAAAGCTGCAATACTGGATTCTACTCTGGATCAACTCAGGAGTCACTGCAAGGTACAATTTCGCACTTCTCAATCGACGATTTGGGGACCCAATGGGGTGCATAGCACGTTCCACCCAACCACATGGACCCGAAGGCCCACCCCTGTGCTAAGAGATGACAAGAAGGAACCCCAACTAAACCATCATACAAAACAAGGGTACAAGACTTCACAACAAGATCCACAATAACATAAGGCAACCTCAGCACAAATATATAATCAACACAAGTTGTGTCCAACATAAGGAATAACCAAATAAACATCAACATACAAATGCCAACAAGTGCTTCCAGAGGCCCAAGAATAACATAGAGGGAAACAAAACATACATAGTTGTTTAAGGAAGAGTGTCATCGCAATGTTGCATGGGTTACCCTGGCGAATCTTCCTAGGCCCCGGCCCCCAACTTGGGTTACCCTGGTGACCTCTTACGAAACCTGGCCCCACATGCAATCCAATGCGGCATCGATTATCTTTCATAAGGACAAGACAATGATTTCGCCATTCCAGGCCTTCTCAACTCATCTCAAGCCCATACAAGCACTTGAGTCACGAGTGAGGCATTCACTTATATCTTGTTAAAGTGTGATTCTATCCAAAACCCCTAAGTAAATATTAATGTTTTCACTTGATTATTAAACTTCCCATGAGTTACCCTGAGACCACTTCCGGGTCTCGGCCCCCATTGAAAGCCACTCCCCCTATGAGCAACAAAACTCAAAAGACACTATCAAGGTAAGCCCCCATGCACAACATATAAAGCCACATGATAAATTGCAATAAGCAAGGCATACGCCATCCTACACAAAATCTTCATAATGAATCTATTTTCAAGTGCAATGCTAAACCCATAACATCAAATCAATCACACGAACAATAGTTCACAAAGAACAAAAAGTGAAGGCTAAAAAAAAATAAAGCAACACCTTTCTTTCCCTTTTCTCTGGAAGACTAATTAACCACTAAAACAAGGGTTTCCCAACAAGGTGGAAACAAAACTTGATCTCAAAATCAATATCAAACTCAAGGCCAAAAACAACCTCCATAATTAAATTCATCATAAACTCCAAAATTACACACAAAATTCTCCACAAGAATACACTCAAACATTCCAAATTTTCCAATTTACCAACATGATATGTCATGCAACATCTATTCCAATAATGGAATAAAGACATACATGATAGATTAACCTATCAACTATTAAGTAACTACAAGAGAATCAATTGTAGGAACAACCAACAACAAAATCAACCCGCTGATTCTCAACTCAATTCAAGGTCTAATTATCAATTCCAAAATATATAGTTGTATTGATATGTTGTCTATAGAATCATTGTTCCTAGCTTAATAACAACTTTATTTTAATACCATAATCAATAATAATGATATCACGTTAATCTAATACAATACATCTAAGGTAACTCAACTATGCTAACAAGAAGATATTGTAATTACACTTTTCATGGACTAACAAAAACATATACAATCAAGTGTTAACAATATCCATCGTAATAAATATCTAACTGAATCATAACTATAAGCATGGAATTCCAAAAATTCAAGGGAGAATCTCTTAAGTCGTAACCCTTTTCTAAAAGTATATTATAACCTATATTTCACAAGACCCAATTTGATTTGACACTATAGGGTTAATGTTGAAGAAATAGACCCAACATAGGGTGTGGCTATGAAGATACATTAAGGCAGGCACATATATTCAAAGACATGCGAGAAACATAAAAAAAAATTTTAATCCCTTGTAAAGTTAAAGAAGCATCATATCTTAACCATTAATTACTAAATGTAAATCGTATTTGACATAAGAATATATCTATACCCTTGTGATGACCTAAAGTGTTCCTTTAACATTTCCCAAGATGACCATTATATCATTAACTGTTAACAACAAAGGATCCAATTGTATAAACAATTCCTAATAGGAACTAATAACCACCGAAGGATTTCATATATATATAGGGTTCAATCTAAAAACACTTAGGTGACCGACATAAGGAAAATAAAATATAATGGTAAACAAGACTACTACCGAGGAGTGACTCGAGTATCTCCCAGATATGATTCTTTTTGACCAATGACCCAGAACTGCACGAGACCCTAAGGAGATTTGGTTTCTAACCCGAGATGTTGGCTCTCCTAAAAGAATGGCCTCTGTTTCATTTATATTGACAATACAACACTAGATAATTCAGGGACAAGGGGGAATCGATACAAGTAAAGCAAGATCCCTAACCTTCAATCAGTCAATAACATTATAATAGGAGAGGGATAAATAAAATTCCAATGAAATAATTTAGAAGATAGTAAATTATAAAGGAAGGAAGCAGAGTAGTTCCAGATTCAGGAAAACTATTTAAATTTATACACTCCCTAACATTTAAAACTTCAGCAGTGATAGATTGCGATTGATATTAGGGAGGCTATTTAATTCTGTACAATGCCTCAGTTCAAAATGCTGTAACTGTGACAAGTTGTCAAGTATATTAGAAAATGAATATTGGAATTTGGAAATATCGCCATCTACATGCAATTTACTATTTTTTTCAAGTGTTGTAACAGCGATAAACTATCAGTAGAATCAAGCAGGTTATTTAAACACTTAAACTACTACTTTTTTTATATTCAAGCATTTACGGCTGAGACAGGATGAAAAAGTAGTCAGAGTGATTATTTATATCTATACCTCCTATCATGTTCAAAGAATTGAGAGACATCAACTATGCAGTGCAAATGATTAAAAACTACAGGCGATCTGAAGTAGAAGTTTCTATCAAAGACTGAACGTCTATGTTGATACACCGATTGACTGGTAAATGCTTATGCGTACTGACAAATATATATATATATCACTGAATGTTTTAAGCTTTGGAGATCTCAGGTTCAGTGGAGAAAATATGGTTGAGTCTCAGGGTTGCTATTATGTATATAAGAATCATAGACAAGATTACATTAAAAACAGAGCCTAAAACCTAACTAAAGTGGATCTGTTTACACATAAAACAGAAACAAATGAAATCAATTTTAAAATAGAGATCTTGAGAGTGCGATGAAGACTAACCTATAAACAGAAGGTGGTGTTGTAAGGATTCGGAGTGCAGACCTTCCAAAACTAGGCTCCCGCCCCTCGTGGACTTGAGATCAGTTAAAGAGAATGCACTTCAACCGCCTTCAGCCTATAAGTAGGAGATCATCGAGAGATGTTACATTTCAGACGGTGTCTTCAGGAAGATAACGACCGTAAGATCAGCAGATGAAGTTATAGTAGATTGAGTTGACAGCCACAGGCTATCTCCACAAGGAAATCCAGAGAATCCGTAATCTCTTGGTGACATCTAGTGTCCAGAATAGGAATGTATCAGCTATAACACAGGATGTAAGGGGCTCTGCGTTGTTCAGATTATTCACAAGTTCTTCTAAAGCTTCACCCATGTTATCAACTGACTGTGCGTGGAGATGCTTTCCATTGCCAACCATGTCTATTAGCAGTATAACCTTTCAATGTGTACTGGTTATGTCAGATAGGTGACACTAGAGAAAATGATCAGGTCCTTTTGTGGCATCGGGCAACCGTCCCTCATCTGGTGGCTCAGGATTGTCTTCACTGCCAGGGTAAAATGGAATATCAAATCCACCAGTGACCTCAACAACCACAACTCCAGCCAACTGGTATAAATCTGCATAGGTGATAATGGGGAAAACTGTGCCTTAATAGGCTCATGCAACTTAACGGAAATATCCAGGCCAGCGTTGGCCCCATGAGCCAACTCGGCAGAATATCTCATAGTTCCAAAAAGGCCCTCCAATCTTAATCTTTACATCCTCAGTCCCAGCAGAGTGCCATGCAATCCCAACCATAAGAGGAGCACTTTTTTTTTTCTTGGCCATGAAAACCTCGCAGCCTCCTCCTGCATGGCGGTTGATCACTAACTTTTTATAATTGAACTGCATGTCTATCAACTGAATGAGGTGTCCCACTAACCGTTAGTTAAAGCAGTCTACCAAAACGGGTTTCCTTTCTCCTATAAGCGGTTACAAAATTAATGATATCCTCTTATCATTCCTTCAATTATTTAAATAAATCTTCTTTTATTTGATTCCTTTATTTATTTAACTAAAATGATCAATAAACATTTATCTTGATTATATTAAATAATCATTACTCCCTTATCCAATCTTCGCATAAAATTATATTCCGCCTCAAAGGAATTCAAGCCTATATAAACAATAGTTATAAAGTTTTGTGTTGGAGAATCTTCTTTAATAAATATTAGATACTATTATTTGATTGATCAGAAGATTTTATTAATAAGTGGATTTTGCATTCTCACAAAATGACAGGATACTATCAACTTCATTTTGATAAAAGTTTCCATTTCCCATAATGGTTGATTGAAGATGATGAATATGAAGAATTAATTTGATGGGCAGAATTAAATCTAAGTTACATTCATGGAGGGAGTTTTGTAATGAGAGACCTGATTTAACATGACCAACTATGATTTGAATTTACACATGTTTCAAAGATACTAAGTATCGGTATTAAAGGTCTGCTCAACATTGACAAAGCATTAGGCATTGAAAAACAGTGAGCTTTGAGGAAAAGGTTCCAGGCACTATTTTAGACTCTAGTTTTCCTTATGCGCATCCTCGTTTATCAAACGGTTTATAATTTAAACAACCATACACATAAAATCCAATAATCTAAATCATGAAATGGTGAATCGGGGAGGGGCACTACAAAACCAACGACAAGGAGGTAATTTTTCATATGGGTAGAATTCCAATCCTGCATGGAGACCACAAAACAATTGGGTTGGTAATCAATGGACTCCATCTTGGAATCAACCCTTACCTCCACAACCTAATTGGGGAACTCTGTATTAGGGACCTCCTGAATGGTCAAATCAATCATGGGGAACTCAACAATGGCCAAATCATTCACAACAACAATGGTACCCCCAACATACTACTCCCCAATGGAACCAAGGACAAAATTAATTTTATACTGGTCCTAGGAGGAACCAACAATATAATCTATTATCGCAACCTCAGAATCATCCTCCGAATGAGCAGATAAATCAACCTCAACTTCTGGCACAACCACTTCCCAATCCTAAGAACTATCGAAAGGGTACTCTGATATATACAACTAAACAAGATAATGTCACCGGACTTAATGCAATTCATTGTGGAAATGTTCAGTTACGTTCAGGTCGAACACTTCAATTGCCCAAAATCGAAGAAGTAGTGGATGACCCTATTTCTCAAAATCTTGAGAAGAATGCTCTATCCAATTATACCAGGCCTGTAAATAATACTAGACCTCCTTCGCAGCAGGAGCTACTGACTTACCTCAGGAAGAGGAAGGCCAGTCTTTGACTGAATCTAGTAAGGATAGCCTTCCAAAAGAGAAAACTCAAGTACCATTTCTGAAGCGTTTGAAATTGATAATTCTGAAAGGTACTCCGAAAATGACTTTGACCTCTGAAACTACATTGATTCAAGAAATCAAACAATTGAAAATAGAGGTCCCTTTGTTGCAAGTAATAAAGGAAATTCCTGAGTTGAATCAGTTGATCAAACAGTTGTGTATTAAAATGTCGGGAAGGAAACCGAAGAAAATAAATACTCTGCACATCGATGGCTATTTAGCTAACTTTTTTTTTGGAAAGATTGTTGCTCCAAAATATGATGATCCTAGGAGTCCACTGATAACCATTACAATTAATGAGGTAGTAATAACATAATGACTATGGATGTGATGGAAAAATTAAGTCTTACTAATTTATGTCCCACAACTACAGTCTTATAGATGGAAAACCAGGCTATAGCCGTTCCAAAGGGTGTTATAAAAAATATTCTTGTCAAAGTTGATGGATGGGAATATCCAGTTGATTTCCAGATAATACAATTGCTAACGCCCAAAGATAGCTATCCAATAATTCTTGGAAGACCATGGTTGGCTACTGTCGCAGCTAAAATTTATTGTAGAGAAGGAGGAATGACCATTTCGTATGGTCCTGATAGTAAACGTTTATTCTTATATCCTCCTGCTAAACCCATTGAACATAATAAAGTTTGGGTTGATGAACCAGAAGAATCTAATGGTTAGGACAGTTTGGCCTCCTTGGCCATGGTAGTGATTAAACAACATGGAGAGGAATTAGAGGATGAGTTAGTAAATGATGTAGCACACGTTGCTATAGAATTGAGTGAAGAGGAAATGGTGGATGTACCAGAAATTCTTGGACAACCGATTGATATAAGTGGAATGGAACAAAATTACGCTACCATGGGAATTCCTTGTCCTTTGGCTAATATGATTCCTAAAACAAGCCATTTCTTTGAGAATATTACAAGATTTCATCAAATTATCCCTCATAGTTGTCCTCTTAATACTTTGTTATGACCGATATATATTGTCACCTTGATCTATCCAAGAACAAAAATGATTATGCTTCTACCAAGAAAAACTTTAAATGTTAATAGTTGGTTGACAGAAATATAAGAGGATAAATTATTTAATGTGTTGGTAAAAAGGTCTAAAGCTTTTGCTTGGGACTATACAGACATGAGGGGAATTCACCCGAGTGTTTCACCTATGGTTGTTGTACCAAAGAAAAATGGAAAATGGAGAATTTGTGTGGATTATAGAGAACTCAATAAAGCCACTTTTAAAGATTATTTTCCCTTACCATTTGTTGACCAGGTTTTGGACATCTTGGCTGGAAGGAAATATTTCTCCTTTTTAGATGGATTTAGTGGTTACAATCAAAGTTAGGTGGCACCAGAAGACCAAGATAAGACAATGTTTATTTTTCCATGGGGCACATTTGCATACCGAGTCCTTCCTTTTGGGCTTTGTAATGCTCTGACAACTTTTCAGAGGGCCATTTTGGCTATATTTGTAGCACTTGTCAATGACTGTGTAGAGGTCTATATGGATGATTTCACAGTCTACGGGTCATCCTATGATGAAGCCCTTCAAAACCTGGATAGGGTTTTAGAAGTTTGTGAGGATAATCGATTGTCCCTTAGCCACGAAAAGTGTTTAATAATGGTGGAACAAGGAATAGTCTTAGGTCATCATATCTCTTCTGAAGGAATAAAGTTTGATCCCAAGAAAATTGAAGTAATTCAACAATTGACTGTTCCTCAAACAAAAATAGATGTTCAAAGTTTCTAGGGCATGTTGGATACTATAGAAGGTTTATGGAAAGCTTTAGTAAGATAGCAACTCCTATGTTTTCTCTTCTCCAAAAATATGTATAGTTTAATTGGACACAAGAGTGTCAAAAATCATTTGAAACGATAAAGGAGAAGCTTGTCTCTACTCCCATATTGTGTGGACCAAATTGGAATCTTCCCTTCCATATTTATGTTGATGCTTCTAATGATGCAATTGGATCAGTATTTGGGCAAGAAGATGAGGATGGGGGTAAATATTCAATATACTTTATTAGTAAAAACTCGGCATCTACTAAGAGGAATTGTACAACAACAGAAAAATAATTCTTGGTTGTGGTTCATGCCATTAAAAAATTTTGTCATTATATTATGGGGTATGAATAAACTTGTAGTTAATGGTCGAATAATGAGATGGTTATTACTTCTTTAGGAGTTAAATGTGAAAATACTTGACAAGCCAGGGAGATT
Source organism: Sequoia sempervirens (assembly GCA_007258455.2). Taxonomy (NCBI): domain Eukaryota; kingdom Viridiplantae; phylum Streptophyta; class Pinopsida; order Cupressales; family Cupressaceae; genus Sequoia; species Sequoia sempervirens. The sequence goes on from VDFB02047230.1 coordinate 280,027,811, forward strand.
TAATGAGGTAGCAGATTTTTTTGTCTCGAATCAAACAAGAAGAGGGTGATAGAGCACCTATGCAAGATGAGTTTCTAGATGAAAATCTATTTTCCATCTCTATAAAGACCCCTCAGTTTGTTGATATTGCAAATTACTTAGCTACCTCTGAAATACCTCCAAGGTTTACACTAAAACAAAAGAAGCGACTTATTCGGGAGAGTGCTCCATTTAAATGGATTAATGGGATTTTATTCCATTGTGTACTTGATATGGTTTTGAGAAGATGTGCCAGGGCCGATGAAACTTATAATATCCTGTGGGCTTTTCATGATGGTCCTTCTGGGTTCATTATTCTGCATAAAGAATTTCTCATAAAATTTTATGTGCGGGATATTATTGGCCTTCAATGCATAAAGATGTTAAAAACTATGTATGTCATTGTGATGAATGTCAAAGGGTAGCAAGGCCAACTGCTTCTATAGAAATGTCTTTTCAACCTCAGGTATCCCTTGAACCATTTGAAAAATGGGGATTAGATTTTATCGGGCCCATAGATCCTTCCTCTCAAGGGAAATAATACATATTAGTTTGCACTGATTATCTAACGAAATGGGCAGAAGTTCAAGATTTACAAGTTGCTAGAGAAGAGCAGGTCGCTAACTTTCTCTATAATAAATTTTTTCTTAGATTTGGAGCCCCCTGAACCATTGTTACAGATTAGGGACCCCAATTCATGTCTAAAGTTCTCCTGGCATTTACAAACCATTTTTAGGTAAGTCATAAGAAGTCATCCCCATATTACCCTCAAGCAAATGGTCAAGTAGAGGTGACTAATATGGAGTTAGAAAACATACTGACCAAAACAGTTTCTTCAGGAAGGAAAGATTGGGCTAGAAAATTGTCTGTAGCTGTTTGGGTGTATAATACAACATGGAAATCCAAAACTAGATTCAGCCCCTATGAGCTTGTTTTTGGGAAGAAACCTCTTCTCCCCATTGCGTTTGAACTGCAAACTCTATGAATAGCTATGGAACTAGGTCTAGATCTGAAATGAGCTCAAATAGAACAAGTTTTACAGTTAAGTGAGTTGGATAAGCTTTGTTTGGACGTTGTCCATCAAACTGAAGTAGTTCAACATCAGAGGAAAGTATGGCATGGAAAAAACATTAAGGAGAGAGAGTTCCATAGTGGTGACTGGGCCTTGTTATTCGATTCAAGATATACAAATCATAAAGGGAAACTCAGGACTCATTTGCTAGGGCCATACGAAATTTTTGAAGTTTTCTTGAATGGCACAGTTCAGCTGGAACCTATTGATGGTGATCTATGAACCCTCTTAGTTAATGGTCATTGCCTACGTATCTACCATAAGCCTCTTAATAAAGTAGAATTTACAAAATTGGTAGAACTATAGGGAGAAATCCAATGTATTGACTCTGCCAAGGCAGAGTCCAGTTGACCCAATAAGTGTCATAAATTTAAAAAAAAAAAAACAAATATATAAAACTTGTGTACCAATTTTTTTTCAAAGCATTTACCATAATATCTATTTTTGGACTTAACTACATGTGTTTTCATTTTGCAGAACCAATTAAAAGGAAGAAGACAACTTATAGAGCATCTTTCAATGATGCTTTGGAACTTGTTGGTTCACATGCTTGATGCTCCGAAACTTGTTGGTTAATATGCCCGATTCTCTAGAACTTGCTCTTCAACCTATCATGCTAAAAAAAGGGGTCGTTTCACAAAATGATTTATCCTCCTGAAGTTATAGTTCATTCATTTCTACCATTTTTCTTCTCTTTGGCTGCATCTTTTGACGATGCTCCAGAATCTTCATTCAATTGCTGCTTCAGTTGCATATTTCGATGATGCTCTGGAATCTTCATTTGGTTGTTGCTCTGGCTGCATCTTTCAATGATGCTTTGGAATCTTCTTTTGGTTGCTGCTACAGCTACATCTTTCGACGATGCTCCAGAATCTTCATTCAGTTGCTTCTCTGACTGCATCTTTCGGTGATGCTCCAAAATCTTCATTCAATTGTTGCTTTGGCTGCATCTTTCGACAATGCTCTGAAATCTTCATTTGGTTGTTGCTTCAGCTGCATCTTTCGATGATGCTCCAGAATCTTCATTTGGTTGCTGCTCCAACTGCATCTTTCAATGATGCTCCAGAACCTTCATTCAATCACCATTCTAGTTTCATCTTTCTTTGATGCTCCGGAACTTACTCACCTTCTTTGTTTGCAACATGCAATTTTGCGTGCTCTAGAACTTGCTTGCTAGTTTTGAGTGTGTACTTTCCTGCATGCTCTGGAACTTATTCATCATTTCACTTCGTCGCTCCTTTTCATATAATTTCAACTTTCTTCGATGTTTTGATTATCATATATTGGTTCACATTCCTTCTTCCTTTTTTGTTTTTTGCCATCATAAATAAAGAAACCCACCATGATAGTTTGTCTTCATTAATGCTTTCATCATTCACAAAGCTTCCCCACTCATGTCATAATAAATAAGTTGTCATCTCCACCAATACCATTGTGTCACCCTATCAAGTCGATAAAGGTACGAGATCTTCAAGTGATCACAGAATATAAGTACAAAATCTTGCTTTAAATAAGTAGTTATTTTTTAATAAAATATAATTAATTGGCATGAGTTTCCCTTCCCAATTTAGTAAATTGAGCCACTTGGTGATTAATTGCTAAGTACAGTACTCTTTTTGTGGTCCTTCATGCAAATTAGCATTATTACACAGTAAGCTTTGGGAAAAGGTAAAATAAATAATCATAGCTTGATCATATTTTCAAAAATAATTGTGCACAAGTTTCTAGCATTATTGAAATTTTCAGCAGGGTGGTAGAGACAAGATAGAAAATGAGCGGTACAAAGAAGAAATCCGAGCTGGATTTTGCAGAAAAATTGCTAGGGTTAAGTAACATTTTTGGGATGTTTCAGGAAGTCGGTTGGTTGGATTTTATCAGAAAGTTCGAAGGATACAATGAAAAGTTGGTGAACACATTTGTAGAAAATTACTCTAATGGTCAGGTGACACTGCATGGGAAGCATTTTAAGGTGAGCCCAAAAATTATCTCTTCTCTTTCAGGGTTAGAAAATGTTGGCATTAGAATATCAGAAACAACACAAATAACATATCAGAAATTATCAGAATTGTTTCTTAGACAAGGGGACCCTCAGCCCATGATAGTTATTAGTACTAGGGGACAAAATAAGGGGTTTCAACGAGCTTCTATATTAGAACCTTGGGGCACTGTAATTGCATGGATTATTAAGTATTTTACTTGTGAAGGCCAACTTACTACTGTTATAGGACCTTCATTCTGCATGTTAATACATTTGCAGCATGGGAAAGAAAACTCTGCTCTTAGGGTTAATTTGCCTCACTTTTTGAATGATTCTATTAATTCTTCGATAGAAAGATATAAAACTGGTTCAGGACCATTAAAGCATCATGGGTTAATTCAACTAATTTGAAAATATCATTTTTGTAACAAACCTAGAAGCAAATGGGAAATTTTTTTGGGGAAGTTTGACAACTCTATGCCAGGAAGGGAATTAGAACTAGGAGAATCTTCAAAACAAGTCGCTTCACCTTCCGAAGCAAATTCCCCTGAGGACCCTAAGGCTCCTGAAACCCAAATTCCCACCACTCCTGGTGAGGAAGTGCTAGAATTTAAAAATGAGGAGTTTCAAAACCCCAGGCCAGTCAGAAGATGTTGAGATAATAAATCCAAATGTAGACAGTAATCTTGTTAAGAAGAGGAAACGAAGGATAGCTTTTACTTATCAAAATGCTCCAACAATTTTAACTTATCAGGATACTCCTCCTTTAAGGAGAAGCAAAATATTATCACTTGAATCTACAAGAACCTCACTATAGAGTAGAGGGAGTAGATCAAAATCCAAAAAGCAAAAGAAACCCTTGGAAACTGATGAACAAATTCACCAATCCTTAGAGAAAGAAATTTCTATTGAAGAAATACATTCTCATTTAGTGTCTAAAGAAGAAGACTTTGACCAAGAAAAAAAAATAGAAAAGGAACAATCTCCACCTCCTACAGAGGTTGATGATAGTGTGTTAGGAAATTTTTCTCCTATTATCAATAAAGTTGTTGAAATGGTTGAAAATGAAAACATTAATGCAGAATTGGAAAAGTTGAAACTAGAAATTGAAGAGCTAAGTTAGTTGCACACAAATAAGGAACATATGGAATTGCAACAAGAAGAAATAATGGTATAAATGGCTATAATAAGAAAAAGGGATCAGAAATTTAGGATTTAAAATTGTAGGTACAAGGAAAAGATACATTCATTAGTGAATTACAAATACAAATTTAGAGTTGTAATTAGGAAAATAGGGTACACAGAGCTGGTTTAAATAAAGAAATTCAAGATTTAAAAGAAAATTTTATGCTTATGTTTTCAGCCTTTGAGGAAGAGAAGAAAAGACATAAAGAAGAATTAACTGCTTCTCTTAATAGAATTATGGAATTAGAGCAAGATTTGTAGGAAAGAACAAGTAAACCAATGGTGGAATCCAAAGAAGTTCAAACCGAACCAACGGTAACTGAATGGTTCCAAATTTAGATTCCTCCATTATTAATGAAATGGACGGAATAGTGCTATTTCTTAAGGAATGCACAGATTGAAAATAATAGATTAAAAATGGAAATGGTGTTGTTAAAAGAAGCATTTCATAAATCCTATAGGGGGAAACAAGATGCATGTCAGATAGCATAATTTCTTTTATCTTGTAGAAGACCATCAAGATTGTATTCAATGTTTTTAAATGAACAATGTTGAGGATGGAAATTGCTCAGAATTTATAATGACCAGCCTCATGAACCTGATGACAAAAAATTTGTTAAGATATTTGCAGACTCAAAGCATGAAGATCAAGACATGCTCTGTGAATTCTTTACTCATGATCTTCTATTAGAAAATCATATTGATTTCTTTATTAATCTTTTTGTGGGAGAAGTGCAATTGAGATCTGTGTTGTCTACTATGCAGAATAAAATGGATTGGAAAGAACGTAACAGGGAATATGCCCAAGTAGAGAAAAGTGTGGGACTTCAAATGACATCTCCCAATAGTAGACCTGCAACTTTCAAGAAAAAATTTGTAGCTCTTCTATTGGATGAGAAAATGAAGGGAAGATATGATGAAAGCCTTTGAATCTGTTACAATCATTTCATGGATCAAAGGCAAAAATTAATTGGTAAAGCCTGGAACACTTGTGAAGAAAGATATACTCCATTACATGTATATTTAAAGAAAAGAGAGGTGATTTCCCCTCTTAGCATCAGATGGTCTTTCAGAAGGGCAGATGCCTTAGCTAAAATCTTGGAAGATCTTAGAAAAAAGTCCATGGGAATGAGGTATAGACCTCCCTTGTTGCTATATCCAACCCCTGCTTTTCATGTTAATATAGATCAAGATGATAGAGTTTTCAATGAATGGAAAGGGGGAGTTGCTTTTCATAAAGGCTTCCACCATGCACCTGTAAACTTTGATGTAATAGCAAGGGATCTGTATGACATTAGTGCAAAATATGAAGAATGGAATAAAGGACAGAGTTATAATTAAGGGGCAAGAGGACCTACCAGGAATTAGGAAGGGGAGGAAATGATGAGGTAAAAATAACCTCATCATAATAATACCATAAAGACCTATTTTATATATGCAAAATCCCTATCCTCTGCCAATTAATTAAATTTTAGGAGAAATAATTGCTTAACTTTTAAAGAGAAATTATATAAACTTTATTTCTTTTGATTTATTGAAATTTTTTTCCAATACAGATTTAATGGGTTAGTTTAAGTGTTTTGTAGGATAATAATTGGTCATCAAGTTGCAAATTAGAAGCATTCAACCAACACGTGCTCCAGAACAGGTTGAAGGTGTGCACTGGAAACATGCTCTGAAACTTTAGGGTGATGGAACGGAGATATAGTTACTCTTTAAGTCTTAATTTTTGTTATGCTTTAAGTCAAAAAATTCATGGCTCGACTTGAGCCTCTTTCATACTGTTGTAATGGGTTTTAAAGACATGCAGGTTATTCGTAGATCTGTTATAGACTTTTTCAATGGTTATCTATACCATCTAAAATATAGGATTTAGTTAGAGCTTTTCTATAAAAGACATAATCTCCAGAAGAAAAATATACAGTGACAAAAGTAATGTTATGTTGTCAATATATTTTCTGAGCTTATGAATAAAGAGATTGTCATATAAAATTTCTGAGTTATGATTTATGGATAATAATTATGATTGATAGAAGCATTTCTGAATTAATTTGGGATGTGAGATGAGAACAAATGTGATAACCTACGAGTTGGCCACTCGAGGGGAGATAACTTAAGTAGATAAGTGTTTTCCTTTATTACATTGTTATTCTATAGAGAATTATTGAGTTTTTTGTTGTGAAATCTAAGTTCTGAAGTACTTGTTGTCTTTCACTTCCGTAGTTTTTCATTGTTAACTGTTAGAATTTTTTGTTGAATAGGGAGGATGTTTAATGAATTGTTTATAATTTTTTCCACTTCTATAGTTTACCAGTTCTTTAGTTTAGTTGTTTCTATACTCATTAACTTAGTTGTCATGATTTCTAAATTAGTTTTTTTTTTCTATGCTTTTTAGTTTGAATATTTCCTGCTTTCTTTAGGATAAATTGTTTTACACTTTCCTAGTTAGACGACCTTAGGTAGAATTAATATTAGTTGCTATAAGAAGTTAGAAAATCTAGGGGAGATAGTCTAGACTACTTCTATTGCAAATTGAGTTGAACACTACCCGGTTGACATATTGAATTTAATATTCTAAAGTAATGGGATCTAACAACAGCCTATCAAGATCTTGGCTATTTTTCCTTATGAAAAGATGGGGTAAATATGCTCGAAATGCATTTTGGGGAGAAAAACTAAAAAATACTAAGTTAACTCAATTTAAAGCATAACAAAATCAAAAACAACATACTTTCGGTAGATCTAAGAAGGGTAATTTGATGTGTACCAATCACCAAAAGTTGTTGAGTGTCCTCCTGGGATGGATTTTCCCTAGGGTGAATGGGTCTTGCTACAAGGATCCAAAATATGATTTCACGGTTCTCTCATCCTAGATCTGCACTCTTGATTCCTTCCAGATCTCACTATTGAAAAGTCAGAAATAAATTTTACAAGTATGATTCTATGTCTTGACAACTTTGATGACAACTATGACAACTTTGCAAAATTGCACTTTTGATCAATCTTCAATCCTTCTTCACCTACAAATCTAAACATAAAAAGAGAGGTAAAAATTGTTTGTTTTTGGTGAATAGAGGTTTGCCTTGGTCAAATCCAATTTTGGTAATTAAACCTTGAAATGAAACAATGATGAAAAGAAGGAATGACGAATGAACAAAAGCTTGTTGTAACTCACCAAACCATTTAATGGCTGCCCTTGGAGGACTGAATTCTAACACATCTCTCCAAGTATTTGATCTTGCATGAAATGGATTGATTGGATGCTTGATTTGACACTTGATTTGAATCTTGAAAGCTTGAAACCTACATCACAATGTTAGCTCCAAAAAATGCATGAATGCAAATAAATTTGACATGATGCTTGAGATCTTGAATGTTGATGTAGAAGATTAATAAAGCTTCTCTTTTAAACACTTTTGACAATAATATTTTCTATAATTTTTCTCCTTCAAAATTCTTAGGATTGCTTAGGATTTGAATTTGATAAAAATACCTTGTATTTATAGGTAATTTTATAATTTCCAGACAATTAAATATCAAAGGTTGACAATTGTAATTTGAATCTGAATCATAAAAATTCTACCAAAAACATATTAAAGTTTGAGATCCTCAACTTAAGTAAGGCCCATTCACCCTTGGGAAAATGGGTCCTAGGACCTAAATCTAGGATACTCAATTTCCAAGGCAATTTAATTAATGTTTGCAATTATTTAATACATGTTCCCCTTTTGAAAAATAAGATTAATTAAGATTTTTAAATACATAATTGGGTCAATTAGAGGCTAATCAATTCTAATTAATCAATGGGAGGCAAACAAAGTGAGAAAATGTAAAGGAGTACATTTTTTGTCACTCCATTTAGCCCCCACTTTAGCGAGAGGATGAGCCCTATGATCAAACTCACTAAAGTAGACAAATAAGTGTCAAGAGGGGTCTAAGTGTACAAGTGTTAGACAAATAGGATGAAAAGGATTGAGGAGGTTGTGCAAGACCCCAGGATCAAGATCCCATGGCAAACCAACATAAGCACAAAGGAACGCACATATATGAATGATATACATCAACAAGACAAGATACAAAAGCATACAATGCCAAAATTGATGCAAAAAAAAAAGAGAAAAGGGTGGATCAAGCCTCGATTTTTTTTCCAATAGGTATGGATCAAGCCTTAGTTTTTTTTCAAAAAGAGAGGCTCACAAGTGTAAACCCGTTGTCCACTATGCAAACAAAATATACTCATATGGGCTAGTGAAATTCGTTGTCCACTAGGTGAGCCCCAAAATGGTGGTTGATGGAAAATTCATGTCAAGTCTATAGGATCCCATACATCAACCATACCAAAAGGTTATACCTCCTGATAAATTTGATAATTCACCACACAAAAGGTCACAAGGCTAGCAAGTTGTATTATGCTTGACACTCATGAAAAACAAAAAGGCTCCATTGGAAAGCAAGTTGTGTTATGATTAGTAGTCATGAAAAAGTTATAAAATATGTACAATTGGATAGGTTATTCAAATGGGTTTTTTTTAGTTCATGAAAGGTCTCACCTTAGGGAACATCATGCTCAATGTCACCTAGGGAGGACTAGTCGAGGATAAAATATTTGCAACTTGGGGAATGCAAGTCATAGCATTACCACTAAGAGGAATGCCATATTCCAAGAAAAAATCATGCTCTTGAAGGACATGAAACCCAATATCACCACCAAGAAGACACATCACGTGAAGTAAGAAGACCACACTTTGAATAAAACAATGAGTGGGGACATGTATGCCCCCAGTTTAAAGAAATTTCTAAACACCATGTTGTGAGAAATTACTTTAAAGAAAAACACAATAAATTCCAATACATGAGAGTTTTATTCGAAAAGCCCTATATAAAACATATGTTTCTAAAATAGATTTACATCATGAAAGGAAGGTTTCCATCCATATGCAATTCTAAGATAATACATAAGGGATCCATAGATTTTGGGTTAGAAAATGTATTTTCTATAGTGATATAATCAAGCTCGAATTGTCATCATTCCCCAAATGACTCATGGAACAATGAGCACAAACGAATAATGACACATAGAGAGTGAAAAATAAATAAAAAAATTGGGTCAACATGGAAGAGACTTAAATATCTCAATGCCTTGTGTCATCCCCAAAAGGAAAACACAAGATAAAAGAAAAGACAATGGTTACACATATAGAAGAATGAAGAAACAAATAGAAGAATTTCATGATAGATTAACTTCCTTTGTATCCTTGCACCAACGAAGTGACAAGGGTCATCCAAATTAGGCTCACAAACATATAAATACATGTTGAGCAGCACTATATAGGGGATCACATTATGCATATGTAATCATAAAGAACATGAAGAGAAAATAAATAAAAGACTTGTATGGCACATGCAAGTCAACCTATAGTAGGTCATCTACATCCCAATCTTGTTCATCATATGTGGAAGGCGGACAACTAGCCAAAGGGACAATGACAAGTGTCGTACTAGGAGCATCACTAGGCTCAACACACGGTGAGTCACTCTTTATAGGAGGATCATCACGATTGTTATCATCTAAGCTCATGGAAGAGGAAAACAATAAATTAAACTCATTATGCACTTCCTCATCAATATTAGAAATATAATCATCATCATCCAATCTAATCATAATAGGAGGCCTAATGATAATGTCCATTGAAGTTTCATGTTGTTGTTGTGGCGAAGGTGGAGAATCATCATCCTTTTCTTGAGTTGGTGTTTGATCTTGAGTTATTGTTTTGTTCTTTTCTTCTAATTGATGTGCAATAGCATGACATCTACACCTACGCTCTTTAGCATTTATATTTCTTCTTGCATGATGTTCAATTTTTTATTGTGTAGGAGTGAGTTTATCAACCATAGGTTTTTTTTCTTCCTGTGAGGGAGGAATGGAAGGAACCATAGAAAGTTGTTCAACCACTTTCCCTTTAGATTTATAAACTTGTTTAATCTTAGGAGGCACAACAAGACTTATATGGTTATCTCTTGGTCTTTTATAGGAAATAGGTGGAGGATTTGTAATGGATTGGTCTTGGTTACATAGAAGGGCTTTTGGTTCAATGATGGTTTCATCAATGATAGGAGGCTCAATCATGGGTTGAGACATGTTGCTAAAGGATAATTCTACTATGCGCTTTTCCTTTAACTTTTGATAAAAATTGAAAAAGATGTCCCCATGAGGCTTAAGAGGTTCCATAGGTTCAGGCAAAAAGAAATCCAATGAGCAATTCCCATGGGAAGACACGGGATTAAAGCCACTATGATGCATAGTAAATATGTCATTACCAAATGGAAAATTTAAGAATTTATGCACTACCAATGGGTTGATATCCATTGAGTGTAACCATGGATAAACAAGCTTCACATGGAATTGGTCTGACAACAAGATGATGGAGAATGAGACATTCAATTTTTTCGGTCCAAATTTTAATGGGAGAGTGATTCAACCTATTGTAGGGCAAGAAAAACTATTATGTGTTTTGATCCATGCTTTTGGTTGTTCATAAGAAGCTTAGTAAAGTTTAAGCACAAATAAGAATTTCTCAGTGATCACATTTGTAACACCCCGCCACAGAACCCTAGAGGACAACACATAAAAACTACAATAATGGCACAATTTTTTTTTAAAAGTGCAATAACATGGAATGTAAACCTTATCTAAACATAACATATAAGTTAAACTAAGTCATCTAAGGTTCCATGACTGCATTACTAACACAACTATTACAAGATCTAAACATACATCATGGATTAGCTAACAACAAGAGTTCATTTAAATCCATCACATTACATGAATAAACACATACATTTCCATAATTTAATATTAGATAAATAACCATAAAAGATCATATACAAATTCCCTTACATGAGGGTACACCATAACTATTACATCTTTACATTGTTTACAATAATGCTTCCTGAATATATTGGAAAGTATACATCAAGATTACAACACATGATTCCCCTGATATACAAGACTAGTACATGAACATATGATACTATATCCTCGAACTGGTACAAGATCTAGAATCTGCTACATAAGGTACATCCTCCACGCTCATGAACCATAGCAAGGGAAACCCAATGGATGAAAAGGCACAATCCACCTGACCATGTGGAACCCCAAGGTCCACCCCCCATGCTAGGAGATAACAATAAGCTCCCACCAAAAAAAAATCAAGAAGACAGAAGGCTTAACACAAAGGAAAAATCATGGTTCCAACATAACATCACATAATAGAGACACCGCTTCCAAAGGACTCAAACAACAAAGGAGAACACAAGACTAGGGAATGCTATGGGGTGATCCCACAAAGCTGGATTACAATTTCTGGGAGGATTTGATTTTTGCTGAAATCACATATTTTTAGAAAATATAATGATTTAGCCTTTAAAAGTTCCATTTAAAGCATTCCAATTGAGGAGGGTTTTATCAAACTACCTTAAATTAAACCCCCTTGGATAAAACCTCGCTGGTTTTAAACCACACCTATAATAGAATCTCCTTTACACCTATCACAATGCTGATAAAAAACCACTTTTGATTTACCTTTTGGGGGATCAAATGAATTAATTTAAAATTTATTTTTTGTAAGTATGTATTCCTTATTATAAGCTTCACAAAAAGTATAATTTTAAATAAATTTATTTTTATTATTATATTTATTTTTTATTTCTTGTGAATGTAGGTTTTTCACTGAAAATCAAGCTCTATGTTTTGCACATGTGGAAAAATAATAGATTATCAAATAAAAAAATTGAAAAATATGAGTGCACCAGTTATTGAACTCCTTGATCCAACAAAGAAAAAAAATTTGAATTTTGATACATACAAAAAATGTTACGTGTTATACGGTCGCGCTATGTTTGAATTATAATTTGGTTGACTTCAAAACTTGATTAAAGAAAAAATATTCAATAAAAAACTATCTAACCAAGTGGAAGCACTAGATATCGGAGTTATGAATCTAAATTCAAAAGAATTAGAATTTTATCCTTCATGGAAAAAAAGTTATGTGTTATATACGGTGAGCGTCACTTTTTTAAAATGTTGTTTTCTGAAATAAATTAGTTTTTGAGGGAGATGGAAAAAGAAGTGCAAACTGATTCCAAAAATTTTGAAAAAAATATATTTATAATCTACAGACAAAATTTAACAAAACTCTAGTTTACATCATCTTCAAATTCCTCACGGTTTAGCCACTATAGGTGCTCAAAAGTAAAGATTTAGTTAAAAAAATATATTTCAATGTCCAGTTTGGCCAAAAATTGTAAACCACTATTGTGGGATCACCCTATGTTGCATTAGGGAGGAGTGGCATCACATGGTATCATCATGGGTTATCCTGGCAGTCTGACCCCTCTACTAACTCTAGACCCTGGCCCCAAAGTGATACCCGTGCAAAACTAAATCATCCTTTCATGGGGACAAGGATGTCTAGTCATGCCAATGGGGATCTCTTGGCAGCCATCTTCGCCCCGACACCCCTAACGACCTTCTCAACTCATCCTGAGCCTATACTAGCACTCTAGGCTATGAGTCAAGCAACAAAAATTATCTTATTAATGTGTGTAGAACCCATCCCAAGATTAATTAATTAAATGTTATCACTTGTTTAATCTAACTCTCAATGGGTTATCCTAGTAGCCACTTGTGGGCCCTGGCCCCCACTTAAGAGTCACTCCCCCTACTAGCAACTAGAAGACCCAAAGCAAAAAGCAAGGTAAATCCATCTTGCACACTTAACCAATCCACATGAAACCACATATAGGGCGAGGCATAGACAATCTCGCTTACAAAACACAAGTGCTAGAAGGGAAAACAATGTAAGGAAAAATCCTCTTGCACACATCTTAAGGACATTATCAACCATTTTCAAAATGAAATAATCATGAAATCCTCATACAAGATTCTTCAAAATGAAACAATCATAAAATCCACATACAAGATACTTTTCCCCAAGCCTTTGGAAGTCTCTCAATAACCATTTAGCACAAAAACCTCCCTCCATAAAACAATAACCAAAATCAACTCAATATCAAAACAACCACAATAAACAATAGTAAAATCAACCAACATTGCATCCAAGGGAGACATTATTTGCACATTATCAAACTCATTACTTAACCACTATCTTCACCTAATCAGCCATTCAAACAATATTTCTTGAATGTCTACAATATCAATTATTCTATTTACATTTCAACTATTAGAGAATATAACAAAATCAACATTTTAAAAGAATATCAGCTTATTCAATAAATAAATAAGACCTCTAAATTATCATTCAAAATAATGTGCTAGGGATTCTATTCATCTCTTCTATATTGATTTAGAACATAATAGAATGCCTCTAAACATAATAAATAAACATCATAACATACATATTATATGTTAGTTTAGATAAAAAAATTAGGAAGATCATCATTATTAATATACTTTTCCCTATTATTTCCCAATTTATTTTTCTACCTAATCTATTTATTATATGGGTAGGAATATTCTTTTCCGATAGCCATAATACATATAAATGTACATATGTGTGTATGTGTGTGCGTATATAGATATAATTCAATTCCTAAATCTTCTCATTAAGTGTTATACCATAATAACTTGTAACAAAATACATGATTCCTAAATTACCATTCAAAGTGACCGTGTGTTATGAAAATTATGCTTCTAAATTCACAAGAATCAAATGAAATGCTCCTTTGATAACATATCAATTAAGTAAATAAGACTTCCATTCAAAATGATGTATTACAAAGCTTATTCTTCTATAATCTTTATTAACCTTTTTATTAAATAACATTTTTATTTCTTCTAAGGGTTCTCATCTTGAGATGTTTTAAAATTTCCTAGATATCATAAATGCTAAGCCATCTATATAACTAATACTTCAACTGATTTGATAAAAAAAATCCAATCTTGACCCCCCTAATAGTCACATGGAGATAATCAATATATTGTATATGAAAAGAACAAAGACTTATTAAAATCAGATTTGAATAATGCTAAGTGATTGTTGAGAGAAATGATACTAGTCCAAATGAAAACCCTCACTACTCGCACATGTTCCCTAACATTGTTATTCTAAATATTGAGATAGCATTCACATTTGGGCAGCTAATTGGTTCAGCCATAAAGAAGATGCGACACACATTCGGCCTACCTAGAATGGTACTCAGTAGATGCACATCATATCTTTAGTGAAAATCAACCACCCAATTCATAGATTGAATCTAATAAAATGAATTTCTTTCTTGCAGCCATGATTCTAGGTACGCTAAATAGATATAGGAGAGGTTAAGGAATTTTTAGCAAATGGAAATCAATAGAAGAACAAAAATGCCAACTCAAGAATATTGAATGCTAAGCTCATCACATACAAAATGCATAATACACATTGCTAAATTTGAAACACAAACCAAGGATAATAATACTATTTTAATTCAACAATTAAACAAAAACATTTATTGACCAAATTTAAATCAAATGGACTAACAATCAATACCTGCCCACAAAGCGAAGTCAACAAGTAAGACCACAACAATACTGACAAACCAAAACAAACATACATACAACACTGATAGGGTGAATCATGGAGGGGCACTACAACATTCTCTACACATAAAAGATCAATTAGTATCACATTAGTAGGCTTTTTGTTGATTCTTTTGATGATGTAAAGAGGACCATTGAGTGAGTGTTTAATTATATCATTTTGTGAGAAAGTAATATCAAGAGACATTTGGTTTGGCCCTTACGAGGTTGAACATCAATGAAAGTGACTATATTATCATATCCATTATCATTCATGTCATCATGCATCACATCATTCTTGGAATCATTAGCTTTTACAAAAGAGATGTTATGATTTGGCATGGGATTAGTAAAGATTTGTAAATTTTGATTGGGTAGGGCAATGGACTTATTTACTTAAGCATTAACACGGCCAATTTGGATGTGATTAGAATCAATGAGGTCTTAAACAATATGTTTAAGACACTTACAATGTTTTGTATCGTGTCCATTTTGTCAGTGATAATGGAAAAAAGACATTTGAGTTAAAGTTTGGAGGTAAGGCCTTAGTGGTATCAATAGCTCTAATGGGAGGTAAGGTAACTAATTTTTTACTCATAAGTTACAACATGATGGAATGGAGGGTATCAGGTAACAATGTAAACTATCTACTCCTTTCCCTGAATTGATATGGATTTTTTATTTTTATTGTAGCTACTTGAGAGTCAACATGTTAACTTATTTGGCATGGATTTATCTTAAAAATCTCTTCTTTTTTTCTTGAATGGTTGGAAATTGTTATGGGGCACAAATTTAGATTTATCATGAGAGTTAGAAGGATTTTTTGCTTCACGGTGACTAAATGAATTTTGATAGTCACAAAGAGCCATGCGCAAATGTGTAAAGGAGGGAAATTTCATCATGCCAAGCTTGTCTTGAATTTTGTTTTGCAAATTTTCAATGAACATTCTTTGAAGATCAGCATCAAGAATCTTAATATTGATTTGTGAGTAAAACAATTGGTATCATGCTAGAAAATCAGTGATCTTTTCATCATGCCTTTGTTTACACTTCATTAAATCAGCTAAGGTCATCTTCGGACCAATGTGTACTTGGAAATGGTTGAGAAAAGCATCAGCAAGTTCATTGCATGAACTAATTGAGTTATTTGATAAAAAGAAAAACCATTCCAAGGTTGTATCTTTCAAAGACCTATGGAAAAGCTCAGCCAAGAGCTTTTCTTCAAAAATGAAGTCACTATTAAGGTTGTGTATGATGAAACATGGTCGTTAGAATATCTATGCCTTGTGGCATTTGTAATCTCAATATCTCCAAGGATAATGGGTTTCTTTTGAAATATTAAATGAAGGTTGGACATTTTGATTTTGGTTCAGTGTGGAAATTTTTTGTTAGAGAGATGAAACATTTTCCAAGAGTTGGTTGGACGTAATCATTGGTTGTGTTTTGAGATGGAGGTGAATAAGGTGGAGGTGTATATGTAATGGGAGGACAAGTGAATTACAAATTTATGAGAGGTGATAGTTTAGGAGATATGATATTTGAATGCGCAAAGCTAAAGGGATTCCCAGTGGAAATACCTAAGGTTGTATTGACATTACTAGTGGGTTGCCTTGTTGTAGTAATAGTTAGATTAGTTAATGTAGGAATAGAGGCCATAGTTGTAGAAGGATTAATTTGACTACCACATTGACTTTGAGTCTACCCCAAAGTTTGAGCACAACTAGCCATTATAGGGAAATGAGAATCAATAATATGAGCTACGATACGTAAAAGTTTTATTCCTTGTTCATTATCAATAATTTTCCTCATGTTATCTATGATAGGAACTACAATACTAGCAATGTATTCATAACTCACAAAGTTTTGCAATTTTTCTAAGGCTTCATCCATTTATTTTAGCTTTTCTTGAGGGACATCAACAACCATTATGTCAACATCAGTCACATTGGTTGTGGGTAAGGTGACCATAGGAAATGTGGTATCAAAGCTATGGTCCATAATGGGTTGACTAGTGTCAAAACTATGAGTGAGAGAGTTGGAAAACTCAAGATCCATAGCAGATGTAGTAGTGCAGGATGGCATGAGTCTCAAAATACATATCAATAAAGTATTGGCAATAGGACACCAAGTTGTGAAGCTAATAAAAGTTTCACCAAACCTAAGTGCACCCAAAACAAAGAAAGGGCACTATTTAAATGCATTAAACACCCAAAATTATGAATCACAATGCAAGTATGTAAACATATTTTGCAAATTACAGACTTGAAACAAGATAATTTATTGCTTATGCTATGCAAAAACCTAAAAATGATGTCTTTTAATACCAATTTTGATTCCAAACAATTCACTTAATTTGACCAATTGACCTTAATGCTCTTTTGAACCAATATTATGTAATATTTTATTAGTATATAATATAATATATTACAGTGGCTCGCAACTTTTGCTTAAAAAAAAAGTAAGTACAAAATTTTCTAATTTTTGAAACTAAAACACAGATGTAATAGCAGAAGAAAACAAAGCAAACAGAGACAAATTAATGTCTAGAAGTTTGAAATAGCACATGTATAGGGACTGATTCGCCCTAGGGAAAATAAGTCCTAGGTCAAGGATCTGAAAAATCAAAGTTTGAATTTCTTGCTTAATGTTTGAATTCCCAGTTTTAGGTTGCAAACAATGGTTTCACTAACAAAATTTTCTAGATTTAGGTGTCCTAATGTGTAATGTTCCAACCCTTCCGTAAACTAATCATTTCCTAAATTCACATCATACGAGTAAATAAACGTGTAAACATGACATTGCAATAAAAAAAATCTTTTTTTTATTAATAATACATGAACAAGTTGCCATATCCATTCACAATAAAGATTACATTTCATTATAATAACTTCACAAGTACATGAAACAAGAATACATACCTTAACAAACATAGCTCCAATGAGCTTTAGAACAAATAGTAGTAAGATGGTCCAGGATTTTCCCTTTCAAATCTTGGTTCTTCAGTTGTCTGTTGTGGAGGAGAAACATCACTCGGGCCCTTTTCTGCCAACCACAGACTTATAATGTTGTCCCCCGCGCATCTATCATTCGATAGATGGCCCTCCCTTCAACGAAGAGATTGGTAGAGTAACTGATACTATTAACCAATTGAGCATAGTGGTGTGTCCTACATAACTAGTTCCTTGTAATCCCACAATCCTGAACTAGCATGTACTATTGGA
Source organism: Sequoia sempervirens (assembly GCA_007258455.2). Taxonomy (NCBI): domain Eukaryota; kingdom Viridiplantae; phylum Streptophyta; class Pinopsida; order Cupressales; family Cupressaceae; genus Sequoia; species Sequoia sempervirens. The sequence continues at coordinate 280,045,861 of VDFB02047230.1, forward strand.
TCACAGTGAACTGACAATGTAATCATCACCCAATCTAAGAGGATGTAGGTACATTACACTACTTTGATCAAAGAGTTTTAGTTTAGTAAATTACTAAGAAAGTCATCTATCACATATGATACTCAAGGCTGATTTGACTTAGGGCTATCTTATTCTACGCATAGGCTATGTCCTTCAATGGGTAATTAGTCACCCCAAACTACCTACAACATTCTATTTGCTAGAAATGAACCAACATAACAAGTAATTCACATAATCCCTCCTAAACTAGAAATATTTATCCTAGGAGTAACTCAAGCTTACCTTAGTTAACCTAATAACTTAAGCTGATAGAATTTACTTGACTCCTGTCCTCATTTCGGTTCTAGTATATAGTAACTATTGCAGCAATACTCTCCTTATATGGAGATCATACAATTAATGCAAATTACAACTAGGATGCAACATTCCATTTCCTATGTACAGACAGTAAACATAAAACATCCCATGTTCAAACTGTTGGACTCGGGGAACACTGAGAGGGGGGGTGAATTAGTGTTCAACAATTTAAACTTCAAATCAGATCTTAAACCATTTACAACACATAAACAAAAATAAAGATGCAAGCACATGAACAAGATAATCAAAGCACCATAACACCAATATTTTTTATGTGGAAACCCTTTTAAGGGAAAAACCACGGTGGAGATTAATCCATAATTTATATACTCTATTAAAAGTATGAAGAAAAGGGAATGCACATGGATTCAGGCACACTGCCTAGAGCTCACTGCTCAAAATAAGAAAGGATCACTGCCTTACAAATTTTTTGCATTACAACAAAAAGTTGAATTGAGAAATAGCATCTCCAAATGCCTGGATTCAGTTCCAATGAAGCTCCATAGACAATCTTCAGCCCTTCTAACTGATTCTATATTTATGTTCTGTTGTGTTTTTCCCTTCTCTAATTTTTTGCCCTTGTGCATAAATCACTCAATCACCCTTCTAATACTCACACACACATTTTTTCTTCTCTTCACACACATTCTCACACTTCCACACTTATTTTCATCACCAAAATGAATTACCGAACTCACATATATATCCACTAGCAAGAATTTAATTACTATATGTCGACTTCACACAAAATATAATATTCTCCACATGTCAGCTTAAATCATGAACAATTTATAACATATACCTATACAAGTCAGCCATGACATATTTGGGACCCAAAATAAATTCTTTAACATAGAAACATTTGAACAATCATCCCTTATACATCCACGACATGCTACATTGACTGGGTTGGCCATAATGAACAAATAGACAGAAAAACATCCTACCAGATCACTTTACTCATACACCGATTAATGCAATAACACAAGACTTACCAATAAGGTAACATACATGCTCAACAACCTCTCACGGAGATCCACAACTCAAAATGATGATCCGGTGAGGTGTACAGATTGATATGTTGATAGGATACCTTTTTCTTCATGTTCTTTGTCGGTAATACACTATACTTAACTGATTCTTTTGGCATCTTTCTTTAGAGCTGATAAGAGGACATAATCATTCCTAAATTGAAGACCCAATCTGATAACTTTGAATATTTCCTCAAACCTTGAACGTTCCTTGACATAATCATGAGGAAATAAACCACCAATATAACCCTCCCCAGTAAAAAGATTATATTTTTGAACAACAGACAACAAATCATTCTTATCAATGAACTAAGGGTTCACAAATTTGACCACAATTAATTATAATTCCTTCAACGATTGGAGTAAATCCATAGCATTTGATAAAAATACTAATAAAACCTGAGAAGTAAATATTAATCTCTGAGCTCTAGGACTGGTAATCTTCGCTCCTAGCACTGCTCATACAACATCCTTCGTTTGCAAGCAATCCAACTTGAAGATGAGGCTTAAATCCTCTTGAGAAAGGTTGTTTTCAAATGGCATTTCCCACTATTGAACTAGACAATTAATTCTAAGGTTCCAGGGGCAGAGAGCCATGTTGCCAGACTTTCTTCACTAAATGCACAATTCAGATTTCTCTACCCAAATGCACTTCTAGAACTTGCTTAAATTAAATGAGTCAAAATCAATAAAAAATCTCTTCTTAAAGCCCATAAAATCCTTCGAATGTTGCACATTTTTTAGAAAACATGATGGCAATTGTATCATGTGATGATAGATTAAAAAGGCAAGATCCATTGAAATATAATGAATCGTGCGAAAGAGCTTCAATGGTTTGCAAGAAATAAATGTGCAGTACTACCACATAACAAAATTACCTTAAACATACCATCATGAAGAGCTACAACATTCGCTAAAGAGGTGGAAAATTTAGGAGTGGCCAAAATTTACCAAGACGTATATGGCCTATCCCATCACCCCTTAATTAGTACTTCTCTCTACACCTTAAAGAACATGACAATATCTTGAAGCTACCAATGAGGGCAGCACACACACCTCCAGGTAGTAGGCAAATTCATTATCTTGCAAAGGAATATAATGTTGATACCCAAGGCACCATAATTACTAGTAATGCCAATTTAAGCAGCAAATCATAAAATTTAGATGACGCTGACAAAGTTGGTAAACCTTGCTTATCCAACCTTATTTGACAAAATAGCTTTATTCCTTTTAGTATCTTTTAAACAACTTACTTCCAAGGTGCAATCATATATTCATTTCATGAAACAAACTTACTTTCTTTACACAAACAGGAGTATAGTTTATGAAGTAACTCCCTATCTATTCACAGATAGTAACTTCAAATCTTAGACAGTAATCACAAATTCCAGGAGTATTATAGGAATTACTATTAAAATTGATAGTAAAAGAATATCTCATGCCTATAGTTAGCTTTTCCTCTAATGATGGTGATTCTTCCTACAGTCACCATAGTTCCAGCACCTCCAAACAATAGACAATTCCTTCTCAAAGCTCTACTTTCCTCACACAAATATAAACACTCAAAATGGATAATCCAACAAATAATGGTTGTAGCTAATGAAATATGTGAAACTCAAATAGTTCAATAATAGAGAATGGTAATCATGAAATGAACTCAATTCTCCTAAATGCATCTAGAAAATATGATGATTTCTCAATGATTGAATGATTGCTTTCCCAAAGATACAGAATGCTTCTCTAGAGAAGAATGAATGAAAACAATGAAGAGGGGTGGCTATTTATACAGCCCCAGCCCCCAACGTATTCCTCTTTAACAGGCATGTTAATTTCCAACACTATAATTTTGAATATTTCAACTCAATATGTGGCGTGAGCTCCCAACCAAACTCAACATTCAAAAAATGGTGAATCATCCTCTAGATTCTGACCTAGCCAAATCCCACAGAGATTCAAGATGCCTTTCCAAGTTTCTCCGCTTGTTCCAGGTATGCGGGTCAACAAAGGAATATAATGTTGATACAAAAGGCACCATTATTACTAGTAATTCCAGCTTAAGTAGCAAATCCTAAAATTTAGCTAGCCCTAACAAAGTTGGTAAAGCTTGCTTATCCAACCTTATTTGACAAAATAGCTTTATTCCTTTTAGTATATTTTAAACAACTTACTTCCTAGGTGCAATCATATATTCATTTCATGAACCAAACTTACTTTCTTTACACAAATAGGAGTATAGTTTATGAAGTAATTCCCTATCTATTCACAGACAACAACTTCAAATCAGACAGATATCACAAATTCTAGAAGTATTATACGAATTACTATTAAAATTGATAGTAAAACAATATCGCATGCCTATAATTAGATTTCACTCTGATGATGGTGATTCTACCTACACTCACCACAATTCTAGCACCTCCAAACAATAGACAATTCCTTCTCAAAGCTCTACTTTCCTCACACAAATATAAACAATCAAAATGGATAATCCAGTAGATAATGGTTGTAGCTAATGAAATATGTGAAACTGAAATAGTTCAATAATAGAGAACAGTAATCATGAAATGAACTCAATTCTCCTAAATGTGTCTAGAAAATATGATGATTTCTCAATGGTTGAAGATTGCTTTCCCAAAGATACAAAATGCTTCTCCAGAGAAGAATGAATGAAAACAATGAAGAGGGGCAGCTATCTATACAGCCCCAGCCCCCAATCTATTCCTCTTTAACAGGCATGTTAATTTCCAACACTATAATTTTGAATATTTCAACTCAGTATGTGGCGCAAGCTCCCAACCATACTCAACATTCAGAAAATCGTGAATCATCCTCCAGATTCTGACCTATTTAAAGCCCACACAGATTCAAGACACGTTTCCAAGTTTCTCCGCCTATTCCAAGTATGCACGACTTCTCCACCGCCATTAATTTCATTTATTCAAAGTTCAAAAGGTAATGTGTGAATTATTTTGATTTTAACCAAATTGGAGATTGATGTATATTTCCCGAAGTTTCAATGTTCGATTCATTTAATTTCCTTATTGATGTTCAATAATCGGTTGAAGGATATTTCATCGATTTCCATAGTTTAGACTTTAATATACACTCAAAGTGGAATATATTTTAATTTAATTTTCCAATAATGAGATTTAAAATATTAAACTTAGGAAATAAGTTAATTTCCAAAGTGGAGATCAATTTAGGAAATAATTCGATTTTCATAAATTGAGAAAATAAATAAAATGTAATTCTATTATATAAATATTATTATAGTCTTTAACTATATTAAACATATATATATATATATATATATATATATATATATATATATATATATATATTTAAATACCTGAGTATTATTAATATATATATATATATAATTATATATATATTTAACCAATATATAGATATATTGTGAGCCAGTCAGCATATACCTGATATAAATATATATATATATGTAAAGTCATTAGGCAATAATAATATAATATTATTAATATCACATATATAGGTTGTGTGCATATTTTCATATATATATCAGTGTATACCTTTATGTACAAGTATATGTAAGTATACCACATTGATGCATCAGTATGAGCACATCCATCTGCCAACATACGCTTGTATCAATGTGTATATATGTATGAATATGTGTATATACAATATACATGCATATATGTTCACTTATGTTTCACACACAACCATTAACTTTACTATCATAATGATCGTAATATCACAAGACAAATACAAGGATATACATTACTCATAAATGCATACAAAGGAAGACAAGACTCCTAATGCAACATACATGCTATGTATGACTTCCCTATAATATCCACAGACTGACTTAGTTCACTCAATCTAAGATGATGTGTGTGTACGCTCAGTTAATTCACTTTATCAATTAAAAGACCAAGCCCCTCTCTCGAGTGATATTTCCCCTCTGCCTGGAGGAATGGTTCACATACCTAGATCCACTGACATAAACTCACAATAGTCATATGTTCACAACAATAGCAGTACATATAAACGTCTCAAGTTAGAATAACATGATTCTTTAACCCCTTATGCAATATTTCACCATGAATAACATCAACTGAGATAACATCACATGAAACAACATCAAGTGAGATAACATTCATATTGAAAACAAGGTACAAGCATCATTAATCCATCTCCAAAATTCATATTACATTCATTTTTCCTCTATCTAGTAATAGTAAATAGTAACCTCACAATTTGGGATGTAACATACTTCCCCCTTGTGAATCATTGTCCTCGATGATCTTATAGCTTTTTAACATAAAGTTTTACTTACATTTTCCCAAAATACGTAAGATTTATAAACATTCATCATATGTAGCAATCTTGTCCTTCCTGGACTTTGCTTCGAGTGTCCACACTTTTTCATAGGGAAATCTTGTATTCCTTACACATACTTACTCTCCCAAAGAGCTTCCTTACATATATACATCCAAGATACAATAGTAACTATACATAACACCAAACACAGTGATTGGAAATCATTGGCTCATGAATTTATCCTTAGTACAATCCAAATAGAAGAGGAATGTCAATAGTACACTACATCATGGGTCCAGTCCTTTTCTTTTGGTATCTGCACTTTTAGATACTCATAAACTAAGTTCGTTCATCACTTACACATTCATTATCCTTACCATAAAGTACTTGTTCTTGATTACTTGTCCATCTCAAGCATAACACTGCTCCTGGACACCTGTCAAATCCTGATACTGCTTCATACTTAAGATTTGTACCGACAAAGTTTCATTGATCACTTCGATCTATTATTCCTTTTTGACATTTATCAAGTCTATGGTTTACTCAATTTCTAAGCCTATTTCAAATTACTTGATTTTCCAACCTTTTATTTCATATAATGGTCCAAACTTCAATGTTGAAATTTTGTAAATCATTAAAGATTTAGTCTACCATTTTCAATTATTTGACTATATATAATAATATATTGCACATTCGATCAACTAAATGTTTCGTAGTATGATCATGGTTTACACAACCCTATCATTATATTTGCTAAACTAATATAACCTATCAGGATTACTAAGCAACTACTTGCCCACAATATATTATTTAGGACCAAAAATCCTATTAGTCAAGTTTCCATAAGCGTTGGATTTCCTTGATGAGTTTGTCCTGTAGAACATTATGTCAGTTCTACTAATATAGACAGATTGATTTTTCTTTTGTTCTACCATTTTCCTTTTGGGATATCAAGAGAGTCTATATGTCCTACCGATGATGACATTCAGTCTTCATTTCCTGGTATACTAGACATTACCTTGCCACATTTCGTGTAGCCTCATACTCTATTTTTTCCACTTGGTTATAGTAGTCTCTCATTCTGACAATTCCCACTATCGTTTTGATGTTCTAACTCTAACATTAATTTTCCTGTTCCATTCCCAAATCTTTCAATATTTTGGGCAGATAGGTTCTTTTATATTCAAAATTAGTCTATTCTTTGACTAGTTGAAAACCTATTTTACTATCTCACCCATCTTTAATAATTCCCATGTAATAGTGGTTATAAGTTTTGCAGAGATAAATCCCATTTATCTTAGGACATCCATATATTGGATCTCTTTTGTCCTTGGATTATTTTTGAAGATGTAATCCATCTTTCAGCTCAATCAAGTTTTCCCGATAAATTTGGTACTAATTTTTTAGCATTAATCCTTGTTCAATCATATTGGTCCCTAAAAGATAGATATTTAATTACATACCCAATTACCAAGCATGAACATTTCTTCATTGGTTCCATTGATTCTCTTAATCATATAGGAGAGTCCCAACTTCGGTACATCCTTTTGAGTACAAGTAACAACCCTAGTGTTCTACTGTGTAAGATTCCCAACATCTCACAAAAAATGTTATATTGCTCTGAGATAACAATAGATGTTTCTCTTTTGAGAGTGTATCCTCTTTAATATAAGAGCCACTCAAACAGAGTCCATTCAATACGATGACTTCTTTCCTAGAGTGTAAATTAGCTTCTTTAACTCACTAGGTATCCACCTATGTTTCCATTCATAGAGAGTTTCTTAACCTCAAGGGATTTACACCTTCTCATGGTGAATCTTAAACTCAATATTCCCTTCCAATTCTTAAGATAGAATTCTCAATCGTTGACTAGTATGATGTTATAGTTTTCTCTACCCCTATATATCTCAATCACAACCGAATGTACAAATCAACCAAGTAAGTTATTCCAACTACAAGGTATTGAAGAGTAGTTGAGTACATAACCCTAACACAATAGGTTTAAATATTTTCCTAAAACTTCTCTTTTTATTCGAATGAACTTCTTGTTCCCATTAGGTTATTACAAACCTAGGGTTTCATTAAAGAGTAAGGTGGTGATCTAGTGATCAGCCAAGTAAAGATAATAGATGCATTTGCATAGCATCATATCTTACCTTATTTCCCATTCCATCTCTATGGTTTTATAGTTAAACCCTTTTATCCTCATGTTTCTTAGCACTGTAAGCTATAGTGTCAAGTCACTTTATGACATGGATATATTTCTTAATAAGTAGTATCATTACTTATGTATAGAAATAGCATCGTTATCTATTTTCTTCATATAAATTATACAAGAGTGTAGAGACACTTTCTCCCAATCATGAATAATCTAGATACTTCCTTGCTATTCTCATAAGCAATATTTTTTCCTTTTTCATGATCAAATTATCTACTTATCCTTTTCTGAGGCAGTAATGACAATATCATTTGATTCTTTTAATCAAATAAACATAAGGTATGAAATGATAATAGGTTATAATCCTTTACCTTTCCATTTATCTTTCTCTAAAATTCCTAATACCTTTTTCCTTGTGGTTATAAAATGTATGACTTAATTGTCATTATGACTTGTGAATAAGTCATTAATCTTTCAATATTGAAAACATACCTTCGTTTTTCGTTGGGTGGGGTACTTAACTTGAATCAATCCACTCGTTTCCTTCCCCCCTTAGAGTTTCCACAATTTTTGATCTACTTCAAAGTTTAATTCTTAGTAAACACTTGCTTCTTTAATAGAATATGTCATTCCTTGTTGGCTTTTTGTTGCCCTTTCCTTGCCTCAATGGCATACATTAAATATACTCTTTCTCAAAGTTAGATTCATCAATGTTTTCAATCTCATAGATTTCAACTAGGTGATCTAATGAATAATCAGTAACTTTAGAAGTTAAGAGGCACTCCATTAATCCAATTCTCTTTTTGACATCCTTTTTTTGGAGGATAATCCATGTTCACAAGCCTCTTTGTTGATGTATTTTCTATCTTAGAACATTGTTTTCCCTTGCAACTCTATTGTTTTGACACATAGTACTTATTGTTTTCCATTTCCTTTTTGGAACCACTAAACAAATGTTGATGTTTGTTGACATGTTGGTGAGTTCAACTTACACTCGAACCAATCTATGTACTATCCAATCCTCTGATTAGACCGTCCTAACTTATCACTTTAGGTTTCTTTCTTATATTCACTCTTTTTTCAAATGACTTAATTCTAGTGCTTGGAATCCTATTCTCCTCTAATTTCAAGAGATACCAAGTTTTTTGGTCTCTTTTTCTCATTTTAATCAAACTCCAATAATCTTATTGATTTTGGTTGGTGGAATCATGCCCACATTATTGATTACTTTGTTTCTGACCATCCCAGTCCTTTATCTTTTTCCTTGGTACTAACTCTTTTCTTGCAAGATCCTATCTTTACACAAGAATTAGGTTTATGTCAAGAGTTTTCCAACCCCTATGGACACTTTCTTTGTTGACATTCTACTTTGATCTAAATAATCTGGACTTTGCATATGCACAGATTCATAGTGTTTTCACTAAATCCACAAGTTCTTGACTCTTAACAACTTCAGTCTCCTACTACAAAAGGTTATCTCATTTCTTCTAATTGCCTTGAGTCATAAAAATATTCCGTTGGATAAAGGTATATACCGGTTATTCTTCCTAACCTTTCTTCCTAACATGATTGCATAATCTTTCACAATCCTAGGTATTATCATAAGTTGTTGGTTTAGGAGTTCCTACTCTAGGGATAACTCTTAACTCATCCCAATTTACATAAGTTACTAGGGATCTCATATTTCTTTTCACTTCACTAAGTTCTTTTCTCTTGCCATTGTGGCACAAGAACTTTTCAACCGTTATCTTCTGATAAGGTTTACGCATTGTTGTGTAATGAGCTCATAGGTTTCAGTGTAGAACCTGGTAGCTCTGATACCACATGTAACATGCATGCCAACCCTTCAACAAAGTAATAACTTCTTAAATTTACATTATACGAGTAAATAAACGTGTTAACATGACATTGCAATAAAAAATTTCCTTTTATTTATTGATAATGCATGAACAAGTTTTCATATCCATTCACAATAAAGATTACATTTCATTATAATAACTTCACAAGTACATGAAACAAGAATACATACCTTAACTAACATAGCTCAAATGAGCTTTAGAACAAATAGTAGTAAGACGGTCCAGGATCTTCCCTTTCAAATATTGGTTCTTCAATCATCTGTTGTGGAGGAGAAACATCACTCGGGCGCTTTTCTGCCAACCACGGACTTATAATGTGGTCCCCCACACATCTATCATTCGATAGATGGCCCTTCCTTCAACGAAGAGATTGGTAGAGTAACTGATATTGTTAACCAACTAAGCATAGTGGTGTGTCCTACATAACTAGTTCCTTGTAATCCCACAATCCCGAACTAGCATGTACTATTCGATCACAGTGAACTGACAATGTAATCATCACCCAATCTAAGAGAATGTAGGTACATTACACTACTTTGATCAAAGAGTTTTTTTTCAATAAATGACTAAGAAAGTCATCTATCACATATGCTACTCAGGGCTGATTTGAATTAGGGCTATCTTACACTACACATAGTCTATGTCCTTCAATGGGTAACCAATCACCCCAGACTACCTACAACATTCTATCTACTAGAAATGAACCAGCATAACAAGCAATTCACATGTAATCCCTCCTAAACTAGAAATCTTTATCCTAGGAGTAACTCAAGCTTACCTTAGTTAACCTAATAACTTAAGCTAATCGAATTTACTTGACTCCTTTCCTCATTTTGGTTCTAGTATATAGTAACTATTGCAGTAGCACTCTCCTTATATGGAGATCATACAATTAATGCAGATTACAACTAGGATGCAACATTTCATTTCCTATGTACAGACAGTAAACATAAAACATCTCATGTTCAAACATGGCTAGTATAATTAAATACTTATGTTGTACCTTATGCAATCTTGTTGAATTCACCATTCCAGTACTTTCTCCTATCATGAAGTACTTAAAACACATTATGGGAGTGGCTCTAAGGCTTCAATTCCCTTTTCCATAAACAATCAAGTTTATCAAATAGGAACCTTGCAACTAGTATTCTCCTATTATGGAGATCATTAGATTTAATACAGAATACAATTGATAAGCATCAATTATCTTTTAAACAAATTACTTCCTAGGTGCAATCATATATTCAGTTCATGAAACAAACTTACTTTCTTTACACAAACAAGAGTATAGTTTATGAAGTAATTCCCTATCTATTCACAGACAACAACTTCAAATCTTAAATAGTAATCACAAATTCTAGAAGTATTATACGAATTACTATTAAAATTGATAGTAAAAGAATATCTCATTCCTATAGTTAGCTTTTCCTCTGATGATGGTGATTCTACCTACACTCACCATAGTTCCAACACCTCCAAACAATAGACAATTCCTTCTCAAAGCTCTACTTTCCTCACACAGATATAAACACTCAAAATGGATAATCGAGTAGATAATGTTTGCAGCTGATGAAATATGTGGAACTCAAATAGTTCAATAATAGAGAACAATAATCATGAAATGAACTCAATTCTCCTAAATGCATCTAGAAAATATGATGATTTCTCAATGGCTGAATGATTGCTTTCTCAAAGATACAGAATGCTTCTTGAGAGAAGAATGAATGAAAACAATGAAGAGGAGTGGCTATTTATATAGCCCAAACACCCAGTGTATTCCTCTTTAACAAGCATGTTATTTGCTAGCACTATAATTTTGAATATTTCAACTCAGTATGTGGCGCGAGATCCCAACCATACTCAGCATTCAAAAAATGGTGAATCATCCTCCAGATTCTTACCTAGTCAAAGCCCACACATATTCAAGACATGTTTCCAAGTTTCTCCGCTTGTTCAAGGTATGCACGACTTCTCCAACATTGTTAATTTCATTTATTCAAAGTTCAAAAGGTAATATGTGAAATATTTCAATTTTAACCAAATTGGAGATTGGCGTATATTTCCCAAAGTTTCAATGTTCAATTCATTTAATTTCCTTATTGGTGTTCAATAATTGGCTGAAGGATATTTCATTGATTTCCATAGTTTAGACATTAATATACACTCAAAGTGGAATATATTTTAATTTAATTTTCCAATAATGAGATTTAAAATATTAAACTTAGGAAATAAGTTAATTTCCAAAGTGGAGATCAATTTAGAAAATAATTCAATTTTCATAATTGAGAAATTAAATAAAATATAATTCCATTATATATTTTATTATATAAATATTATTATAGTCTTTAAATATATTAAACAAACACACACACACACACATATATATATTTAAAACCCTGAGTATTATTAATATATATATATATATTAATATAACTATAATAATATTATATATAATCCTCAATAGATGATTACATATATATATATTTAACCAATGTATAGATATATCGTGAGCCAGTCAGCATATACTCAATATATAAATATATATATATGTAAAGTCATCAGGAAATAATAATATAATAATATTAATATCACATATATAGATTGTGTGCATATATTCATGTATCTATCAATGTATACCTTTATGTACACATATATATAAGTATACCACATTGATGCAGTTGTATGAGTACATCCATCTGCCAGCATACGCTTGTATTAATGTGTATATATGTATGAATATGTGTATATACAATATACATGCATATATGTTCACTTATGTTTTGCATACAACCATTAACATTACCATCATAGTGATAATAATATCACAAGACAGATACAAGGATATGTTGTGCAATTTTCGCACACACGCCCCACTGAAAGCAGGGACCCTCTTTCGCTTTGGTTTTGGTGCCTTGGCCCTTTCATTTTGTGGTTTTATCTTACTTGGGCACATGCTTAAATGTTTATTTTGATTTCCTGGGTGATCCCCCTAAGTTACTCATTGAGGACCTTTGGTTTTGAGTTAAGTTCGAGTTTTCGCTGAAGTTCGGGACTTTCCACCCGGGCCGGATTTTCCTGGGTCCTGCTTGGACTCCGGCTAATCGATGTCGTCTAGAGATTTTGAGTCTTTGCAAAATTCCACGTGGGCCAGATTTTTCCGAATTCCATCCTATTGTTGGGTTCCCAGGTTTTTTGACTGTCTTGTCGATTGCATTTAATGTCATCTGTACCTTTGGCAGGCAATGTATTTAATTGATTTCATATGATTATTATGCTATTGTGCTTATTGCTTGCTGTCATTTGGGCTACAGAGTGCTTTCTTGCAAGTGCTTGGTTGAATTTGAGTGGCGATCTCCTTTGGTGCATTCATGTCACTGCTCTTTGTGCACGCCTTTTACTTCGCATTTGTTGATTCTGAGATCAATTTCATTTCAAAATGGTATGTGTCTGATTGCTTTGCTTTAATTGAGGATTGTGAATAGTGTTCTTATGTTATAAAGCTTTTGGGGCTTGAGTCCCTGAATATTTGATCGCTTCATGACTAGGGTTGCATAGCATTCATTAATTTATGGTCTCCCAAGCAATTTCTGAGTTTTTTTGTTTATTTGATTTCGGTGAACTTGCTTGAGAATTGTGATTTTCCCCTAGTAAGGGAGAGGCAATTGAAATACCTGAATCATGGGTTTTCCTATGTGTTAATGGTGGATGTATAGGGTTTTAAACCTAGGGAAATACCATTCCATCTTATTTCGCTATAAAACGGGCCTAGAATGCAAAGAAAATCTATGGAATGTCCATGCCTAACTTTCCCTAAGCATATATCTTTGAAATTCATGATCAACTTGATGTTATGAGTGAAATTGTGATTTTATGTCACAATTCGGGTTTCGATGTTATTACGGGATTTTTTGTTCCCTCGGGATAATCCGTCTCTGTTGGATTTTCCTGATTTCCTTCGCTTTTCCGGAATCTGCTAGCGCTTTCAGAGTTTCTTGTATTTCGTGGATTCCCGTTGATCCTGGATTTTCCCGATCGCCTTTATTTTCCCGATTTCCTTTAAGTTCCCAAAGTCTGCTCACTTTCAGAGTTTTACCTTATCCGCGGATTTCCATCGACTCCAGATTTTCCCGAAGTCCTGTGCCACCTAAATTTTCTGAAGTTCATGAAGTATCTTTCCCTTCGCGGAAATCCGTCTCTAGCGGATTTTCCTGAAATTTGATGAAATGTATGGAAATATGGAGTAGCATGATGTGTTGGTGATTTTAATGCATTTTAAGGTTAATTCATGCTATCTTATGATCTCCTTTGTGGTTTATTGATTAATAATTATCAAATTTAATTGTTAGAAGGAGTGTTCATGATTATTTCGCTGGAATCCGTCTGGCCCAGAATTTCCTAAAATTCCTCTCTGGCTCAGATTTTGCGGGTGGTCCTGAAACCCGAAGTTTATCAAGATCATTTCATATGAGTTTTAATAACACCTTGGTTGTATGAGGTTTATTCTAACGGTGTTTTGATGGATTAACAGTGCTTTCCTATGGTTTTTACTATGATTTCCATGTTGAGTGTAGGTTGAATCTAGCAAGGCAGCAGCTGGGTCTTCAATGTCTGATGCAGAAAAGATTAAGATGGACATCAAGAGTAGGATCCCTGAGAGTAAAATTACATCAGTCTAGTCTAAGGTAACTAATACTAATGTCGGATTGTGGGACTATGAGGAGTTTAAAGAAACAATGGTAGCAGAGGATCCTCCTTTGGTGGCTAGAAGAATGAAGGAATTAGGCTTGTCACATGTAGTTGGTTTCCCTTCTACGGTGCAGTGCTATGTGCTGGTCCTTGAGTGCGCTAGGCACTATGATCAGGATACACAGAGGATTATTGGTCCACAAGGAAGGGTGGTAGAAAATCTCAATCCTGTTTCCATTGCCCAAACTTTTGATATGCCAGACAGATCTCACGCGGTAGCGTTCAACATGAAAACAGCTCAAGAGTTCTATGATGAACAAACTGTGAAGTCACAATAGCTTATCAATTCCTGGCTAGAGAAGCCCAAGTCTCACTATTCCAAGCTATCCAAATAGTTATTCAGAGAAAAGTTCAAGAAGGAGTACTATGATGCCATCACATTTCTGAGCAGGGTGGTTGGATTGGAGAGTGTTGGCATGTTTGAGAATTGGATGTGTCATGCTACTGTAAGGATGGAGTAGGAGAAGATTGATTATCATTGGGCTGGTATAATTAGTAGAGTGATTCATGAACAGCTGTCTAATGTGTTGCAGACAAAGACCTTCACAATGACCTCATATTTGGTCTATGCACTTGCAAGATTCCACCCCTACAAAGGATTGAGCACAAGGGGAATCTTCGGACAGGATGTTATTGATGAGATTTTCCCTCAATTGCACCTAGGAAGCTCAAGTTATAGGAGGGTGAATGATGCATTCACCATGCACATCACTAGAATGCTTCAAGGAGTAGAGCACATAAGGATTTATGACCAAGCAAAAGAGCTCATCAAAAAATATGGACCATGGTTTATTCAGTTCCCAACCTTCTCATATATTTGGATTGATGGTTGTCAGAGGGCTCCATACAGGCTTCCAAGATAGCCCACTGATCATATCATACTCTTGGAAGTAACTATGCAGATCTGTGATTTTGATGCAATTGTCAAGAGAGACAAGCATAAGATTGGTTATGGTGGGGACTTCCCCTTGAGGATTGGCACTGGAGAGGCATGTCCTTCCATAATTTATGCCCATGCTTTAGAGGAGGAAATGAGTACCCTTGGTTTTTCTTTTCACTCCAAGAGGTCCAGGTTTGACATCACAGGGGAAGCTCAAAAGAAGGCCAGTAGGGAATATAGCCACAAGGTTGATCTGGAAGACTACTAGTCCTATTGCAGCGATGAATATGATGTAAGGAAAAATAAATTCTCTCAGCTTCCAGTTGAGTCAGTTCAATTGTACAATGTGAAGGAAGTTCCTGATCAATTGGAAGATGATGGGGACTTGATTCAAGGTCATGCCTACGAGGCAGTGAAGGATAAGCCAATTGGTGATGTAGATTGGCTGGAAGAAGAAAAAATAGAATTGAAACAGCTAATGGATCCAGTAATCAAGTTTACCAGGATGTGGCTGAGGCACAAGCTGTGGGAGTTGGAGAATGAGGGAGTGAAATGTACCTATAGTCTGATGGGAGATATGGACCCTCACTCCACTTCTGAGGAATCAACTGAGTAGGAGGATCCTAAAGGTAACAGCAAGGTAGATTCACCTTTTAAAATAAAAATTAAGGGTTTTCAAATAGAGGAAGACCAGGAAACTAAAAAGAAAAGAAGGCTAAAGGCTAAAAAGAGGACAAGGACTAAGAAATCTGGCAAGGAGGAGGCTGAAAAATAGAATCCTGAGGCTGATGATCCTGTACCCAAAAGGAGGAGAATCATTAAATTGTCAAAGAAGGCAAGCTCCAAGGTAGGAGGGGAAGAATTCACCCCACCAGTGGTGAATGTAGATAGTTCAGAAGAGAAAGCCAAGGTGTATACAAGAAGGTCTAGGACTCCTTCTCCTAAGGATAGTGTGCCTAAAGCAGATCTCCCTCCAGTTGTTTCTCACGAAGAGCCACATGATGATGTACCTTCCGCTCATGAAGCTCAAAGAAAACCTGGTGAGT
Source organism: Sequoia sempervirens (assembly GCA_007258455.2). Lineage (NCBI taxonomy): Eukaryota > Viridiplantae > Streptophyta > Pinopsida > Cupressales > Cupressaceae > Sequoia > Sequoia sempervirens. The sequence continues at coordinate 280,062,258 of VDFB02047230.1, forward strand.
CTAAGAATGTTGAAGATCATCCGGATACTGAAGGAGAAGATTTTCAGGAGGGTGACTTATACAATGCAGAAGCAGAAGTTGAGAAGGTAATGCAATCTCCCTTGGTTGCTTATGCAGAGTCACCTGTTGGAACTGAAGAGGTTAAGTCACCTCCAAAAGAAGAGGAAACAATGAAGGATCCATCACCTAAACAAGAAGAAGAACATGCTGAATAAATGGAAAGCAGGATGGATGAGACTCCTGAGAAACATAATTTGAATGAGGAAGCACCTAAAGGTCAACAAGAAGAGGAAAAATGGGCTGAGGTGCAATTAGAATCCACTATTCCTGATTGCTTGGAAAAGGAGATAAAAAGAAAACAAGTTGTTGTAGAGGACAGTCCACCGAATTGGGACGAGTTGCTAGCTAAGATTGGGAAAGACAAAGGTAAGAAGAAGGCTAGAGTAATTTCAAAGATTGAAAGGGATGAAGCTCATAACAGGGTTGTTCACATTGCCACCCCTGCTTCAGATAAAAATAGAGATGATGTGGCTGGAAAGGATTACAATGTTCAGACTTTCAATCTAGGGCCTACATCCGTTGAACAAGATATCGAAGATTATCAGGGTTCAAGTGCGGTCATCCTAGGCAGATTGAGGAAGGAGATAAAAAATAAGCAGGAGCTAAAGAAAGAAAATGAAACTCTCAGGAAGTGTTTGGAAGATCTGATGAAACCCCTGCAATCTATTAACCCTTCCTCCTCTATTGCACATCCTTTACTTCAGGAAACCATCAGTAAGCTGGAAAAGATGAGGGCTTCCACTCTTGTTGCAGAAAATTGGCTGAAAGGGGTGCAAATAAAAGGTAATGAGGCCATCAAGGATATCCTATCAATAGGGAAAGACGTTCCAATGGCGACTGATTGGTTGAAAAAGGTGTTGGCACAAGACAAAGAAGATACAGATCTCCTGCTGCAAAAAACTAGGACTATCATGGAGTACACTAGGGATAGGTTGGTAAGTGATAAAATTCTCCCCTCCTCTAGAGCTGTTGAGCCTTGGGAGTGGTTTGAAGCATTGCAAATCAGGCAGAAGATGTTGAAAAAGATTTACAAACAGAGGAGACAGATTGATGATACCCTAGCTGGGGTTTACAATGGCTCCATTGCTTTTTTTGAAATTATGACTAGGAGAAGGAATATTGCTCCCAAGTATTTGAGTTTGGAGCAATTGAGAAGGTGGTGGAATGATGTTTATGCCCCAAATAATGATGATTCTATTTCTGAGCATCAGTTGGATGATGCGGCCACATATCTTGTTGTCATTAACAAATACCTAACATATAGGGTGGATTGGGATAAGTCGGTAAAGCAGTCAAGGGAAGAAATTGCATCAATTGAGAGATGACTTAGGGTTTTGCCTTTGCCACCTGTGGCCAACTTGGGTAGGGTGCTTTTGAAGGTTCATGAAATGTTGGATCAAAATAAGTACAAAGGGGAAGGTAGTTAATGATTGGCTACATTGAGATTTGTGCTTCCCTATTATTTTTCCATGCATTGGTCCGAGTTTCATTGGAGATCCCAGGCCGACCTAGATGGAGTTCATGCATTTAATGCATATTTTATTTCATTTTGAATATCTCTTGGCCGACTTGTTGTGCCTTATTATTGTAAAATCTAATCTAAGCCGACATGTTTTGGGGGTTCTATAAATTTGGCATTTTGCCTCATTTGTAAGGGTTAAAAAAGTTTTAGACATAGGAACATAGAGAGATAGTTAGAAGCGAATTAAGTAGAGAAAGTATTAGCAAGTACTTGATCTCAAGAAAATATTGTAACAAAAAGCTAGAATTGTTGTTACAGTGGATAATTTGATGCAAGTAATGACATTGTGATTTGGTGTTGTACTTGTGTTTCTCTTATCTTGCATGGTTCTTGTTATTCTATCTTTATAATTGCTTTGAGGAAGGTATTATTTAGACTAGATTTGATTTAATAGTGTTCATGATTTGATATTTTAAGTGTTGCAGCAATCCCTGGTCCATACTTTTCGCAACCAACTGATTGTTAGTTGCTTTGCAAAGTTAGCCTGGACTTTTATATTCATTGTGCTTAAGTTCGATTGTGAGGGTTTATTCATTTCAATTGCAATAGGGTTGTTTGAATGAATGTTCATGATTTGAAAATCTTAACACCTTAGAAGATTTCACTGTTTCTATAAGATTGCAGATTTATCTGGGTTAAGTAGAAGTCAGTTTTGAGGGATTGGTCCATTTCGAGTGTTGGTCATTTGCATTGTTAATCTTAGGTTTAGCATTAAGTTCAGAAATCTCTTTGAAACCCTTATCTTTCGTTATTTCTTTGATTATTGGATTAAATTTAGAATTGAAGTATCATTATATTGCTAAATCTGATAAATTGGGGTTCAGTATTTTGCTTGTAGTAAGGTCCCATTGTGATTACCAGCATTTTCACATTATCACTGAGTTGTTTATGCATTGTCAAGACCTGACATTAGAGACCTTGGGATTATCTCTTAAGGCTTGCTGATAGAGATTTACCTTTCAAGAGAGATAGGATTTCATATTATGTCTGAGTTGTTGTGCAGAAAACATCATCAATAGGATATACATCACTCATAAATGTATAAAAAGGAAGACACGACTCCTAATGCAACATACATGCTGTGGATGACTTCCCTATAATCCACATAGACTAACTTAGTTCACTCAATCTAAGATGACGTGTGTGTATGCTCAGTTAATTCACTTTACCGGTTAAATGACCAAGCCCCTCTCCTGAGTGATATTTCCCCTCCGCTTGGAGGAATGGTTTACATACTTGGATCCATTGACATAAACTCACAATAGTCATATGTTCACAACAATAGCAGTATATATAAACATCTAAAGTTAGAATAACATGATTCATTAACCCCTTATGCAATATTTCACTATGAATAACATCAAATGAAAAAACATCAACTGAGATAACATTCATATTGAAAACAAGGTACAAGAATCATTAATTCATCTCCAGAATTCATTTTTCCTCTATCTAGTAATAGTAAACAGTAACCTCACAATTTGGGATGTCACATAATGCAAATGAAATTAGTCAAAAATGATGAACAAAGTGACACTTTTTTAAATGAAATTTTGACCAAATTTGTTAATGTAAATGATTGAAAATATAGTAATATGCAATTACAATGCAAAATCCATGTAATATTCATGCAATTTTTTGGATTTTTTAGATTTTAAACAGTGCAAAATACAAATTTAAAACCGTAAATGAGATGTAAACTAATGCAATTTTAACAACCCTAATTGAAATTTGAACTAATGCAATGCAATGAAAACTATTGCAAATCCTAAATCTTAGGGTTTTAATGAACTCCAAATCAAAAATTAAGATGTACAATGTCAGGTTCACCAAAATGAAACAAAGGAAAATGGGGGTGCTCAAAATGGGGTGATTGAATATGTGATGCACCTATCTTCCTTCTTTTATTAGGAAAAAGATATCCCCAAATGTAGGATTTACTTTCAACCCTTAGATGATTCAACCCTATTGAAGATCTTGGTTATTTTCAGTTATTTTCAGTTATGACAAGATGGGGTAAATATGCCTGAAATGCATTTTGGGGAGAAAAACTAAAAATGCTAAATGAACTCAATTATGCAATGTGAAACTTGAATCATCAATTTAAAGCATAATAGAATCAAAAACAACAAACTTCTGGTAGATTTGAGAAGGGTAAGTTGATGTGTACCAGTCACCAAAAGTTGTTGCAAAGTGTCCTCTACTCCTAGATCTGCAATCCTTTGCTCCTAGATCTACAATCTTGATTCCTCAAGTAAGATTTTGTATCTTGACAACTTTGACAACTTTCCAAAATTGCACTTTTGATCAATATTCAATCCTTCTTCACCTATAAATCTGCATATGCAAAGAGGGGGGGAAATTGTTTTTGGTGAATAGGGGTTTGCCTTGGTCAAACCCTGTTTTGGTAATTAAACCTTGAAATGAAATAATGATAATAAAAAAATGAATGATAAATGAACACTATTTTGTTGCAACTCGCCAAACCCTTTAATGGATTCCCTTGGAGGACTGAAGTCTAATACATCTCTCCAAGGATTTGATCTTGCATGAAATGGCTTGATTGGATGCTTGAAAACTTGAAACCTACACCACAATGTTAGCTCCAAAAATACATGAATGTAAATAACTTTGACATGATGCTTGAGAACTTGAATTTTGATGTAGAAGACTAATAAATATACTCTTGAACACTTTTGACAATAATCTTTTCTATAATTTTTCTCCTTCAAAAGTCTTAGGATTGCTTAGGATTTGAATTTGATAAAAAGACCTTGTATTTATAGGTTATTTTCTAATTTCTCGGCAATTAAACATCAAACACCAAAAATTTCAATTTGAATTTCAATCATAAAAAATACCGCCAAAAAAATATTGAAAATTGAGATCCTCAACTTAAGGAGGACCCATTCACCCTTGGGAAAATAGGTCCTAGGACTAGATCTAGGACATTCAATTTCCAATGCAATTTAATTAATATTTGCAATTGTTTAATATAGATTCCCCTTTCAGGATAGGCTTTTAAATGCATAATAGGGTCAATTAGAGGATTTATTAAGTCTAATTAAATAATTAGAAGCAAACAAAGTGAGAAAATACAAAGGAGTACATTTTATGTCACTACAATTTTAAATTACTTGTGATTCAATAGCAATAGTCACATCCTTTAAGACATTTTTCATGAGCATGCCCTCCAATACAAAAGGATGTTGTGGCATACTCAGTTTACAAAACATCTTACTAAAATTATAGAGAATCATCCTTAACATTTGTAGTATCCAACTTAGTTTTTGTAGTATCCTTGTCAAAAATACACCCTATATGTGTGCCTCATCATAGAGTCCTCCATATCATAATTACATAAATCCTTGCAATCATGATAATCATGTGGTGATTCTTGATGTGTTTAAGGCTTACCATCATCAAACTAAAATAAATGTACACTATGTTGAACAAAGGATTATGCTAGTGAACTAATGGACTAGAGTGTTTGAACCTCCACATTTTTCTTCACAACTAAAGGGATATCAAATGGAAAATGTATGGTTGACTTAACAAATTTTCAAGTTAGTCATGTGTGTGATGTTCCATCTCTTTATTCTAATTAGAGCCTTTCCCTCTACCCTAAAAAATCTTGAATGTCAAAATAATTTGGGATATCTTTGAGGGAAAACTCACAATAGAGTTTCATCAAGAAACATTGAGGCACCTCATGGTTATTATAAGGGGGTTGGTCAAACACCATCCACCACCTACCCAAAATGTATTATTTATATACTTATGGTTACATCAATGGACTATAGCTCTTTTACAATTTATTTTTAAAGGTGCATTAGTTTTTGGATTGATAAATATCGCACATAAAATTGGTGACAAGTTTCTTTGTAGGTGGCTCATGTGCTTATATGTATAGTCATAAAATTAATATGGGATATAAATGATTCCAATGAGATTGCAAGTGCTTTGTGGTGGATACTTGTGGCCTTAGAATTTTTTAGGGTTTCTATAAAAATGAAACTTAGTTTTATTATTATCTTTGTGTTTGAGGGGGATGCATGAGAATGTAGGAGTTTGAGAGAAGTTTTGGTTATTAAATCTTATATCTTATCTTATTTATTCATATGATTAGATGGAGGGTTTTGATTAATTGAACTAAAAAAATTAATAAATTAAAAAAAATAAAGAAAAAAATGGTTTAATCCAAACTAAAATTACCAAAAAAATATATAAGCTAACCTCTTAAATACCAATGCATTATTGACAAGGTGAAGATGGATTCATTTGAAATTAGAAATTCAATCACAATTTTCCTCATTTGTATTTTTCTATACATTGGAAAATAATGAGAAAGGAAGGGTTGGGAATATTCTTTGTTTTACGTTAATGTAAAGACCTAAATTTATCCATTTCTAACCATAGTTGACTTTTACCTTATCCTAGTCATTAATTGGATAAATATTTATTATTTAATTAAATAATTTACCCATTATCTTTATCCCACCTTGTCCTAGACAAATAATTAAACAAATATTCAATATTTATTTAATAAATTTATTCATTACCCTTATCCCAAAACCCTCCAGCTAATTAATTAATTTAAGCTAATTAATCCTCATTGCATTTTTCTCCAATATAAAATTCCACTTTATCCTTTAATCTTTTACCATTTAACATTAACCATTAGATTTCATTCACTTGGATCACAATCTAAACTTTCCATCATGTGACAAGTATCCCTCTCGCATGACTAACTAAGACCTTATCTAGATTCATTGAATCTAAATATTTACGAAAATTTAAACTAACTTTTCATCTCATCCCTCCATTTCATTCTACATCTCAAAATCTCAAGCATTCACATAAGGATGTTATCCTAATAAAATCCTAAACCTTTATCTTATCCCTCATGTGACACTTTTCACAAGACTATAACTTTAATCCAATCCCTAATCCTCAATCAATTCTAGTCATCCATCAGCCAATATATCTTGGTCCTTGATTTTCTTCTTGAAAATTCTATAAATTAGAGGTCTCTCATCCAATTTTGGTATCTTCTCTCATCCTATTGATATACTGCTAATTTTTCTATATACTTCTTCCATATTCTACCTAATCTTTCATTATCTTTTTTTTTTAGACTGCAGGAATCAGGTAGCACAAACCCCTATAAATTGCAGTGCACTTGGTAAACTTTTTAACATGACCGGTGGCGTTGGCACAACACACCCTCTGGTACCACGGGGGTGGGGGAGACTAGACCTCGTGACCAACCTCCTGCAACATGAAAGATTTAGCCAACCGAGCTAGGGCCCCCACCCCCTAATCTTCCATTATCTTATTCTCATGTTATCCATTTGATTTATCATCATATCATCATACTAATGGTTTTATAAGGGACCACATCCCATCAATACATCAAAGGAATGGTTTTAGGTGAGGGTATTGTGTTTGTATTACAATATCTTCTATTTTATTTACCTTTAAGCTTTTTTTGTCTTCATTTTGACATGCTTGATGGGACCCATGCCCCTATTTTAATCTCTATTTGGTGAGTTTTATTCATAGGTTATGTCTCAAAATTTCTAACTATATTTTGGTGACTATATTTTGCATATCAGTGCATGCATTCTACAAATTAATTCCTACATTATGTAAATTAGTATCTAAATTCTACAAATCAATTCCTATGTTATGTAAATTAGTGCCTACGTTCTACAAATAAATACTTATATTTTTTTAAATTAGTGCCTATGTTATACAGTTCAACACCTTTGTCTACTATTGTGGCACTTGTGTTTATGATAACTGCACTTCAAACTTTGGACTTTATTTATAACTTCTTGTGCTTGGTTTCGGTTGTTCTTGTTCCCTAACTTTCTATTTTGTAAGTTCTCTATTATGTTTTTTGCAAATATTAAGGTGCAAGATTTAGTGATCCTTTAGGGTTTTCAGTAGTACTCTTTAGGGTTTTCAAGTAATTTGATGTTCACATGTTTATTTAAGTTTTGTAAGGTTTTTTTTAATCTGTTGTGGTATTTTGTTGTCTCCTAACCTTATATTTTCTAGATTTTCTAGATTCTCAAGTGAAGTAATGCCTCTATGGCATGAAATAATGTCTTTGTCTCTTAAGTATTGTTGGGAAAATTTGTCTCAACCTCGCAATTACAAAAGGCTTGTTATTGATAAGTGAGGCATAGGGGGTGTATGGGAGGTACCCTCCCTATGGGGTTCAGAGGGATCATCTCCCTAGTGGGGGTTAGGGGGCCATCGGCCCTAATGGGGGTTTGAGGGCAACACCCTAGAAAGCCACATTTTATGTATATTTTATTATTATAAATATGGACCATTTGATGGGGTCATTGTAATCCTCATCATTTAATTTATCAATCCAAGGTAGTGTCCATGGCTGTATGCAAGAGAGAAAGTAGAAAACTTGTTTGACAATCTATTCTACAGTCTATTCTACTTGCATGAAATAAATCCTATTTGCATGAAAGGAAATTTGCATGAAAGGGAAATTGCATGAAAGAGAACTAATCTAAGGAACACTTGCATTAATTGAAATGACTAAACTACTTCACACTTGCTGGAAATGAAAAGCTTTCTTGGATTCAAATTTAATCTAGAAATCTAGAATTACATTGTTGGTAAATGAAACTAGATCTATCCTATTTCCTCAGGCTGAAACAAGCCTTTCTAATCCCCTCCTTTTGATAAAATGATTACATTGTATTTATAGAATTCATATTCTATATCAATCCACTAAGAATGTAGATCCAAGATCCTATTTCTGAGGGGTCGTTTACAAAACTTTGAGAATATTGAAGTTGTCCTCAATCACGCCACTTTTGTCTGTCATTTTCTGACGCTTACTGTTCCTTCCGTGTTGCAAATCATGCCAAATCCTCAAAATTGTTTTTAGATATTCAAATTTAGTTTCCAGGTCATTTTGAAGTTTTCAATTTCTTTGAGAAACGAGGGAGATATCACTATTTTACTGAGGTTGCATTTTTCACAATTTATGCACGCTTGATTTTTAGGAAGTCTTCAAGTTATGAACGTGAATGAAGGAATTATTCTTCACCTTGCTTGCCAAAATCATTGATCATTAACATTAATAACATGCTATAATCATGCAACAACATTTGATTGATGTGGTAGCTTGAGTTATCTTTGGTGGAAGAAGGAAGCATGGAATCTAATAACTGTGAGAGATCTTAAAACTCAACGTGAAACAAACACTCATCCCATTAATTTAGGAATGATTGATGCTCCATGATTTTGCATGAATGTAGAAATGTGTTGGAAGTCTTCTCCATCTTCTCATTACTTCTTCAAATCCTTATAAAGCTTTCGGGAGTTAATTGTCTCAAGTGTAGAGCTCTTTGTTGCAAGTGTCTAATGAAGCTTCTTCTTACCATGAGTTATTTAATAACTCATTTATCTGAATTATATCATCTTAAACACTTCATGGAGACATATTAGAGGAAATTTGGATCACATATAATTACTAAAAATAAATCAAACATCTACTTTATATTCTACTTTAAACAAGCTAAAGAACTTTCAATCATCACTCAAATCCACTTTAACACTAATGCATTAAGAAGAAATGGATGATTTTCTTTGATAAAATATGAGACAATTTATGGTCTCATCACCATTCATCATTAAGTCTTAGATCTAACAGTAGATATTTTGTTGGCTTATCTTTCCCTAGAAGGAGCCCCTATTTTATGAGGGCATTGTATTAAGTTTGTAATTATGATGTATTCTAAGAGTTTAATAGTAGTCATATTTTTTATTATATAAGCAGCATTTACAGGGTGTTGTACCCTTTACACATCGATCCCAAAGGGAAAAAAAGGAACCATGACATTAAACATCAAAAAATACTTTCAGTAACAATAGAAGAAAGACACAGACATGGCCAAGTAACAACAGAGACACAACACAACACAGACCTAACCACTAATTGTCCACAGTCTCCCATTTCTAGACTAGAGGGTTTAACACATCATCCCCAATCCAATTGGGGCCTTCATTCGTGGTGTTCTTTTCCATTTTCTCCTTAACAACATCTAAGAGAGTGACAGTTGACCTGTGAATAATTTTGATAGTGAACCGATCCAGGCAATTGAATTTATGATCCAGCTTTGCTAATAGCAATCATGTTTCCTCTAGATCCCTGGTTGGTTATACTCATGTGAGAAGCTTTCTCTACAATTATATTGTAATCTTCATGATTTTTAAAAAATATATTTGGAAACTTTTGGAGTGTGGGGTTTTTCTCCCAAAAGAGTTTTTCCCATGTAAATTACTATGTTGTGGTATGTATGATATTTATGTTTATTTTTGTTTAAGTTTTTGTAACTATTGTAAATATCTGTAAATTTTTGCATTATCCTCCTCCTTAAATTAGTGTAGGAAGTTGTTCCACTACCTTAGCTTCCTTACAATTTGTATCAAAGCCTACTCACATTTGGTCTTAGTTGTGGGTTGTTGGGTTTTTTGAACTAATCTAGATTTGAGTGGGATCTTGTGCAGAATATATACTTTGTGATCTTGTTGTAGGAAATTTAAGATTTCAATTTCATCAAGGAGAATATAGGTGGATATTTTTTTGGAAATAATTTTGAGATATGGAAGTTGAAGATGGAGGATCTATTGATAGATCGATATTTATGGGATGATGTTGATGAGAATGTTTCAAGGCCTTTTAATCCTACTTTGGCTGCTCAATATGATGTTATGGACTATAAATCCAAGGGTCTAATCAAATTATGCTCGAAAGACTTTGTTTTAATCAATTTCCATGAAGAGACCTTTGCATGGAAACTATGAAAGAAACTTGGTGAGATGTATCAAGCCAAATCTTTAGTGATCAAGATTTTCTTGAGGAAAAAATTGTATTCCTTGATAATGGAAGAGGGTGGATGAATTACAAACCACCTAGAAGTATTCAATATTTTGGTGGCTCAATTGGCATCAATTGGTTTAAAAATAGATGGGGAGGAGAAATTTCAACTCTTTGTTTGTTCTTTGTCAAGCTCATGGGATTCTCTTGGTATGTTTATTCAAAGTTCTTTTTTTATCTTGAAGAGTGAAGATGTGGTGAGTTCTTTACTTTCTAAAAAGATGAGAAGGAACATATCTATCAGTGTCGAGGAGATCCTAAATGTTCATGGAATACCTAACAAAAAAAGAAAGAAGAATGAGAAGAATGATAAGTCCAAGTCCAAGGAGAGATCCAAATCTCTTGGAAGTTCTAGATTTATTTGTTATAATTGTGATAAGCTTGAGCATATTTGTAAGGACTACAAAGAAGAAAATAACAAGAAAAGGAAGAGATTTGACTCTGATTCTGATTCCAAGAAGGAGGATAGTGATGCATCCATTGTAGCTTTGGCAACTCGTGTAGGTAATGATGCATGGTTAATTGACTTAGCTGCATCTTTCTATTGATAGCTGATAGAGATTGGTTTTCTGAATATGAAGAATTTGATGGAGGTAATGTGTTCTTAGGTGATGATTCTTGTTTAAATATTTTTGGTCATGCTAAAGTAAGAATCAAGTTTCCTGATCGTAGAATAAAAAGGATTAATGGTGTGTTATATATATTTGGATTAACTTGAAATTTATTATTTGTGAGCAAACTAATAGATATGGGTGTGTAGGTAGTATTTTTTGATGCAGGATGCAAGATGGTTAGAGGTATTATGGTGATAGCTATAGGTTTCGGATATGGCATATTGTATAATCTTGATGCATGTACTAATGAGTGCAATAGTACTTCTATGAGAAGGAAATTTATTGCTACATTATTGGAAGAGGTGAGGGTTTTATCTTCAACAGATGGTCATGGCTTTTGGGTACCCAAGGGTGCTCTTTCTTCTAAATAGAATATACCTATAGAAAAAACTATTATGGAACCAAAGACTTGACCACATTATAGAGAAGGATCTAAGGACCTCAAAAATCAAAAACCCCATTGCAGGGTTATCTGATTGTAATCTTGAATTTGATTTATGTGAGCATAATATTTGTGGAAAATAAAAGTCTGTTCAATTTTAATTCAGCTCCCATAAATCTTATGGTGTATTGGATATTATTTATTCTAATGTGATTGTACCTATAGATGTTCCTTCAATTCGTAAATCCATATATTATGTTTCATTTATTGGTGATTATAGTAGGACATGGATATATTTTTTAAAGAGTAAATATGAATTTTTCAATTGATTTAAATAATTTAAAGCAATGGTTGAATTGCAGACTGGAAAGAAAATAAAATGTTTGAGGATTGTTAATTTCAGTGTTTTTTTCTCTAATGATTTTGATTATTCTATAAAGATTAAGGTATTCGTAGACAAAAGGAAACTCTATATTATCCACACAAAAATGGAGATGTAGAAATAATGAACAAGACATTGATAGAGAAGGTTGGGAGTATGTTGAGTGCTATTAGCCTAGAATAAACATTTTGGGTTGAAGTTGTTGATATTGCTTGTTACCTAATTAATAGGTCTCCTACATCAAATTTTGTTGATAAAATTCCTATAAAGGAATGGTTGGATCACAAGCCTTCATTAAGATCTTAGAGTTTTTTGTTGTGAAGCATATGCACATGTGCCAAAGGAGAAGTGAACAAAGTTGGAGAACAAGGCTATGAAATGTATCTCCATCGAATACAATTATGGTGTGAAAGCATAAAATATTTGGGATCCTCTTGCATAGAAGGTAATATATACTAGAAGTGTTATTTTAGACAAGCTAAGCCTTTTTCTATTATATTGCAACCAGCACAAAGTAAACTAGCAATATGTGATTCAACTTCCTTTTACACTTGAGAAAGTTAAAAATTGAGGCTCATGGATAGACAAGAAGTTGAGGAGAGTTCATCTAGCTCTGAATCTTTGGAAGAGGTGGAAGTGTTGATGTTATAGTAGCTTCGAGCTCATCCTTCCATCCATGAGTGAAGACATAAATTCATATAGCCTATCGGTTATTCATTTATTTGTGATAATTAATGTGAAGGGGTGCTTCACATGGCAACAATGTAATTTCAATTTGGGCTGACCTTCCTTGTAATTAGATTTTATTATTTGTAATTATATTTTTTCTTGGTGGCTGACTTTCTCTTGAAGAGGTGCGACCTCTCTATCAATATGTATATATAGAAGGTCATTTCTCTCCATTTGATCATCAATCAAGTTTGAGTCTTTCCTTCATACAAGTGTGAATTCTTCATGAAGCAAATTGTGAATTCTTCAAGGGAAATTTTGAAGATCAAGGAAGTGAAGATTAGTGTTTGTGATTGTATCTTGAGTTGGTGCAGAATATAGGCCTTGAGTGTGGCCTCATTGTAAAGAGACTTGTTGCCATTGTTTATATATATAAGAGAGATATTTGTTGCTGGGTTTTTCTCCCTCAAGTGGAGGGTTTTCCCAAGGTATCTATTGTGTCATTGTGTTGATTTTTTAAATTAATTTATGTGCTTTACCTTTGATCATAAAACTAACATGGTATCAAAGCAGGTTTTGTGTGAAGATCCGATCAGATTTGTGGATGAATTTAAGTGATCATTTTTTTATTCTGACTGGTGGTCATGTTCATTACCTTTGGTCTTTATTACTACCATTGATCGAGGCAAAGCTCAGATGCAAGTTAGGGTCAGGAGTCTAAGACATTGATTGGTTGAGATAAGATGTGATGGATCGACATTGAGTTTTTCGCACAGGCAAGTTCCTGGATATCGATATTGGTAGCAACCACGAAGGCAAATCTTATATGATCTAAGAGTTGCTACTTACTGGTAGTTGGGAGTGAATCTATAGTCATCTTAAATGATGAATAGCCAAATATGAACCTGAGAAGTAAATTATCAATCCAGATATTAAGCATTGTCATCTTCAGAGGTTTCTCATTGCTTCCGCAATCTTTGAAAACCAAGCAATTTTTGTGAATACTGGACGGATCCTTGTATCGGGTGGGGCTCTCTAGGTATATGTGTTCTATGTTGGGTTGTTGAGAGCAACGACGGAGAAGCCTCATGCGACACTCACTTCAATTTTTGGTTATCACCATATCATGATTTGATCTGGGCGCATAAGCTACTTCTCTTCATCGCGGGTTTATAAAGCGGACTGTGTATTGAAGAATCTACCAACTCACAGGAATGTCATTTTGTGGAATTCATGTCACTGAGTGGTGATAGGTCTATATACTTTGCTATTGTTGCAATATTTTTTCTTCTTCTTCCATTGTCGCATTTGTTGCCACCATATATCTTGTGAAGTTTATGGTTCTTAGCAGCACTCAATATTGCTATGGTCTGAATGTGGTGTATTTAACCAAGTCCAGGATGTGAAATGTATGTTGGTCAAATCTTCAGGGAATAGAAGGGAGTCAAGAATAACTTCAATATTTTAATGATATTGATTATTAGTTGTGTTGAAGTGGCAGACTACTCCGCCTTAGGAAATCGATATTTTTAGCTTGAAGGAGCCATATGTAATCTTTGAGTCAGGTTCTTTTGGAATTAAAGATCCTAACATTGCTTTGTGATTAGATATCGCAAGCTCTATGTTGATCGATAAAGGTGTAGCAGTGGAAAGGAAATCATGTGAATTTTGAGTAAGCATTGGGCTAGGATGGGAGAAACTCTTCTATTTATGTCGTGGTTTATACGAATCAATGTTTATTCAACTATTGTGGTGGGTCCCCTTTCAAGGTGTCGCAGCAGTCCAAGAAGTTGTATATAAGCTTGAAGCATCTCTTGATATTAGATAGAGGTGATTCCACTACTAAGGGCAGATCAAATCACATTTTTTAAGATCTATCTCTTCCTAGGGTGTGCGGATATATTGAGATGTCCCATACATATCATCAAGATCAGTTCCTCTATGCTTGTCTACATTTTTTCGATGGCCGTGATATTTCACTGATGGCTTGTTAGATGTGTATCTCTGCTTGAAATGTCCTGGAGAATGTGTCTCCTTGGCTGCTAACTAGAGTAGAGGAATGCACTCAGGTTGGTGATTTGATGGGCATCATGTCAAGTTATTTCCTGTATTCTTGTTTAAGTGCAGCACTTAAAAGGAGATTTTGAATTCATCAAGTATTCTTTTGTTATACTTTTTCTAGGGTAAAAATTCAATTTTGCATTGGTTATTTGGATCGTGTGTGATTATTAAAGACAGATATTGGTTTCTCTTGAATTGTGTTCACTGACATAATATTCTTTGAAGATTCAAATTATTTTTTTGCAAGTTATTTTCCATGCTAGTTGTGAAGATTTTTTAGTGTGACTCTGAAATAAAAAGAGAACTACAATTTCGATGGTGATTAGTTGGTCACATCGATATCATTCTCCAATGCATGAACTTTTATAGAACCTTGACTCTTGGAGAGAGTTAGTTCTACATGCTAACTGCATAATGCATTCAAGAAATTTATAGTAGTGCAAACTATTTTTTGTTGTGCTAAGTTGAGCACTCTCGAGAGGAGTAAAAGATGGAAGAAAGAGTTATATTAGAATTCAATAAAGATAAGTTCTTTATCCCTTCATTCTAATCTTTTGATATTTGCTACATATTTTACTTATAGATTGATTTCTTTATTCATGTTTTTAATATTGTTCATAAATTCTTATGTGTTCATGCTATATCTTGAGATAGTAAA
Source organism: Sequoia sempervirens (assembly GCA_007258455.2). Classification (NCBI taxonomy): domain Eukaryota; kingdom Viridiplantae; phylum Streptophyta; class Pinopsida; order Cupressales; family Cupressaceae; genus Sequoia; species Sequoia sempervirens. The sequence goes on from VDFB02047230.1 coordinate 280,077,523, forward strand.
CCTTGTATGATTCTAGCCTTGATATTTCTTTGGTTAGTTATAAAGTGTTAGTAATCTCTCTCTAAAATGCTTTTAGGAGAGATCGAGGAGCAAGAAAGTAATGAGAGATTGCACAAGGAGGAAGAGCTTCAGGCATCTTGTGAGGAAGTCATGTTGACCAAAGAAATGATCAAGAATGAAGTCACAACTTGCAACCATGGGACTAAGTTGGTGGCTAGCGGAAGTTCACTTCCAGAAGTCTTCCTTGCAATCTCTGTGGTAGGGATCAAGAGGGAGTTTTGTGACTCACTCAGAAGAAGTGAAGGTTACAGCGTTGCATGGCTGATGATAAAGTCCTTGGAAGACCTCTTCAGCTGCTAAGAACAAAATTGCACAAGATAATCTATCTAGATTTGACATTGGTAGCTCCGAAAATCTATAGAGTGATATGGATTAAGGTCGAGGAGGACAACCCTAAACCCTCTCTTCTATGTGAGAGGTGTGCTCTGTAAAACCTTCTCTAAGGCAAGCATTGTAGGAAATCTTGGTTGAAGAGGTCATAAGGTTGATGCAAGTACTTGAAGATTTAGAGGGAGCCTTCTGAACCTAAAGAAAATGGTAATCTAGTTGATCTTAGTTCTTTATGTGATTTAATTTTACTAGAGAAGATCACCTCAAGAAGGAGTTAGCTTCTGAATTTGAAATGAAGGATCTTAGATACATGCACTATTTCCTTTGTTTAGAAGTATAGCAGAAGCCTAATGAGATGATTCTAAGTCAAGGGAAGTATACCATTGATATTCTAAAGAGATTTGGTATGATGGATTACAAATCCATGTCTATGCCTATGGAGACCAATTTGCATAAGTTGAAAGAGGCTACAGCTAGTTCAAATATGGTGGATTCCATGATGTACTGGTAGTTAATTGGATTGTTGATGTATCTAGTCAATACTAGATATTTTCTATGCAGTGTGTGAACTTAGTCTGTTCATGTGTGAACCAAGGCAAATACATCTAGTTGTAGCAAAGCATATCCTGATATACTTGCGTGGCACAGTTGGGTATGGATTGAGATATTCTTTTGGTGTGGACTTATAGCTACATGGATATACTAATTATGATTGGGAAGGGTGTGTCACTGATTGGAAGAGAACCTTTTGATGTTGTTTCAATTTGGGTTCTGCGATGATCTCCTAGTGTAGCAGGAAGCAATCTTCAATGGCACTGAGTATAGCTAAGGCTACATCTATTACAACTTGTGTGGTAGCTAAAGAAGTAGTGCGGCTTCAGAAGCTCCTTGTAGGATTGTTTGGACAATCAATGGAGCCAACTATCATTCATTATGATAACCAGATTTGTGTGAAGCCTTTTGTCAACCCTGTGTTTCATCATATGATCTATATAGGATCTAGACTAAATTGCGTTTTGAATGCTAAATTTTTTTCAATGATTATTCCAAGTTAATAAAATCAAAATTAACTCATGGAAATAATTACAATAATTAAAATGACGAGGCGATAATAACAGAATGAAAGAAAGCGAGAGAAAGAAAGAGAGAGATGCAAACAGAGTTTGATTATGGAGTTCGCCACAATCGTGACTACGTCTCCGGGTCCGCTCCAATGGAGTGAGACCGATCCGATTAATCTCCAGAAAATGATTACAAAAGGTCTTCCACCTGTTACAAGATTTCTGTCTCCTTGGACGATAATGAATTACAAAGAAATCCTTCAACAAATGCAACAAGCTTAACTAAGCTTCAAAAGCATAAGGATCAAATTCACTATCACTTGGAAATATTCTCACAACTCTCTCAAAAATTCACTTCCAGCAATTAGCCAAAAAAAAAATTCTTCAAAAATTACTTAATCTCACACCCCCCATTCTACCCTTTTTATACAAAAAAATTACTCAAATTGGTTCATAACCAATTGATTTTCAAAACCTCCCAATATCCCCTTTACATAGAAAATATTATTTAAAAATCCCCCCTTATTTACATAGGGATATCCTCCCGTTAAAATAATCCATCCAATTTTACATAAAATCTTCACGGATGGCCTCTTGTAATTTTATTCCATAATCCGTTTAAGGATTTATTAAGAGATCTTAATAATTCACCTTTGAATATAAACGGGCTTGATTTTGTTAAGGATTTAATCCTTAATTATAGGGGGTGAATTAGTTGGAAATTTGTTTTTTTCCTTTAAAAATAATCTTTAAGTTCCCCTTAAAAAGGGGATCTCCCAACCACATGTATTTTTAAATATTAAAGGGGTATTATCCCATTTAAATAGGGGTAAATTTGTTTTGTTTTAAATTAAGACCCCACCTACTTTTTCTCACATAGGCCTTAAATTAAGGCTTTTAAATGGGAGGAGTGGTAGGCTTTTATATTTCATATTTTTATTTTTTTTAAATAAAGCCATGTCCAACAAATTGCCGCCACATGTAACTTCGGGAAGCCACCATGTGTCACCTCATGATTCATCCATGTCAGCATGATGATGTCATTCTGACGTCATCATTGTACCTTCAAGTCAACCTATTCAACCACGAGCTTTGACCTTCCATATCTTGCACATACAAGCTCTGATTTGCGCAAAACGAACATCGTCGGAAAGCTCTTGTCGTGCTCTTCGCATTGACATCAATTTTGACCACTTTTGGTGACATCAAATTTTGACCTTTTTTTCTTGCCCTGGGCCTTGAGTTGACCAATTGTTGACTGAACTTTGACCGGAAATAACTTGCACAAACGGAGTCCTTTTCGCTCCATTCAAGTTGCATTGGAATCAGGACACCGAGATCTTTCTGATGGTGCAGATTCTAGAGAGAAATGAGACACTTCAATTTTCACTGAAAATATTCACCGGATCAGGCCTCCCCACTGAAGACCTTTTGGACCTCCAAAAGTGACATTTATTCTGACATTAAGTGAGGACTTGGCCTCCCCACTTGTCCTGTATCCTCTATACATCTGAATACCTGGCTCACAAGCACAATGAAGTTTGCAACAATGTTGTTGAACATAAACATTATTCTATCACTTCCATAAGCATCTACATCAATTGTCGTAGCCACTATCCAACAAAAATTGACTAGCATCAAGCTGAACATCAATGCAGAAATGAAAGAGAATAAATCAACAATATATCAATCCTTCACAACAAGAACATTTTTACCCAAGGATTCATCAATGCTTTCAAGCATCCCATGCTGTACTGCAAGTGCATCCTGCAACATCTGACCCTGGTTAGCTACTCCAAGTTCAAGTTTAGAACCACCTGTGCTGACAGACATAAGAGTTAACTCTTTACTTGCATTAATTACCCTCTTTAACTGTCCTGTGTTTGCAAAGGAACGATCAGTCTTAATCCTGTGAGAATGAACAATATACTGAATGCCATCTTTAAACAAGTGATAATGATTCTTTTCCCTATAGAAAATTGCTTTTCTGTCATAAAGATAAGGGCTACCAAGCACTATCCCATAGATATCCAGTGGAACTACATCAAATTGTACTTCATCCACAAACTTACTAGTGATTGTGAATCTTAAGGTGCATTGTCTTGTTACTTGCAACTTATCATTTTCACAAATCCAGCCTAGTGGGTAAGGTTTCTTATGTTGTGTAGTTTTTAATCCCAAGTTTCTTACAACACTTTCAGAAATTAAGTTCACTTGAGAACCACTATCTATGAGTGCATCGATTTTACTGTTCTTAGCAATAACCCTTAAATGAAACAGCTCATTCCTTTTCACATCTTCAGAGACATCATTAACTTTAGATGAAGAAGCACAACTATGAATAGAAACACTGAAAATAGGAGCTTTACCTTTTAAACCCATAGCTGTTATCTTAGTCTCATCATCTGAATCTGAACCAAGATCCATAACAACATTCGTGGCTTTCTCCTTACCTTTCTATTTCTGATTCTGTCTATGAGCCCACTTAGGCTTCAATTCTGGATGCAACTGCCAACAATGTTCTTTATCATGACCTTTCATGTCACAATGAGAGCAAGAAAGTTTCTCATCCTTCTTAACTATAGCTGCCTTCTTTCCTTTCCCTGTCTCTGCATTCTTAGAAGGTTTCTTTACATCATTATCAAACTTATCAATAAAAGATCCTTTACCCCTTGACTCTAAGTGTGTAGCTTGAACAGACACTTCATCCAAGTTACAAGGGTTCAAAACCAAAATAGAATGCCTAAGGTAGGAATGTAGATGTAAAAAAGTGTCGGGTATACAAAGGAACATTCAAAGCAATAGCCCTTTTCCTGAATTCATGGGTGTACTCTTGGATAGTTTGACCTTTCCCTTGCCTAAACATTTGCCAGTCCATCATTAACTGTTGCATATGTCCTAGGGGATAAAACTGCTTTTTAAGAGCATTAACAAACTCTGCCCAAGTTAAACTGACTCTACCATGTTGTGAAATTTTTTCCTTAGTCTTACTCTCCCACCAGGTTAAAGCCATACCTCCTAACCGAAGAGTAGCTAATTGGATCCTATCAACATCATCTAATAGGTTCTGGACTCTACAGTAGACTTCTACTTGCTGAATCCAATCATCCAATTTTTCAGCATTCAGTTCACCACAATACTTAGGCAAGTCAAATTTTACATCCAACTTAATTTTAGGCTTATACCCACTCTTGAAAGGATTTAAAGAAGTAGAATGAGGAGAAGATGGAGAAGAGGGAGAAGAGGGAGAAGAAGGAGAAAAGGGGTGATCTGGTTGCTTGTCACCATCTCCAAGATGTTTCCCTTTCTTGTCTTTGCAATCTTCTTGCTTCGACGAACCTTCTTCACGTTCCTTCCACTCTTGTCTTTCTTGGAAAAGAATGTCCACCTTAGCCTTCATCTCAAGGAATGCTCTTCGAAATTCCTGCTCACTAATCTCATCAGGAACCTCCATTCCAGAAACAGACATCTTCGAAAATGTTCTACGCTTCCCGATCTCAGGATCAAAGTCTGTAAGCTTGCCTTCACCTTTCTGAATCCTGGATTTCGTTAGCATTCAAGAAAACTACAATAATAGTCAACTGAGCTTTGATACCAACTTGATCTATATAGGATCTAGACTAAATTGCGTTTTGAATGCTAAATTTTTTTCAATGATTATTCCAAGTTAATAAAATCAAAATTAACTCATGGAAATAATTACAATAATTAAAATGACGAGGCGATAATAACAGAATGAAAGAAAGTGAGAGAAAGAAAGAGAGAGATGCAAACAGAGTTTGATTATGGAGTTCGCCACAATCGTGACTACGTCTCCGGGTCCGCTCCAATGGAGTGAGACCGATCCGATTAATCTCCAGAAAATGATTACAAAAGGTCTTCCACCTGTTACAAGATTTATGTCTCCTTGGATGATAATGAATTACAAAGAAATCCTTCAACAAATGCAACAAGCTTAACTAAGCTTCAAAAGCATAAGGATCAAATTCACTATCACTTGGAAATATTCTCACAACTCTCTCAAAAATTCACTTCCAGCAATTAGCCAAAAAAAATTCTTCAAAAAATTACTTAATCTCACAACCCCCATTCTACCCTTTTTATACAAAAAAATTACTCAAATTGGTTCATAACCAATTGATTTTCAAAACCTCCCAATATCCCCTTTACATAGAAAATATTATTTAAAAATCCCCCCTTATTTACATAGGGATATCCTCCCGTTAAAATAATCCATCCAATTTTACATAAAATCTTCACGGATGGCCTCTTGTAATTTTATTCCATAATCCGTTTAAGGATTTATTAAGAGATCTTAATAATTCACCTTTGAATATAAACGGGCTTGATTTTGTTAAGGATTTAATCCTTAATTATAGGGGGTGAATTAGTTGGAAATTTGTTTTTTTCCTTTAAAAATAATCTTTAAGTTCCCCTTAAAAAGGGGATCTCCCAACCACATGTATTTTCAAATATTAAAGGGGTTTTATCCCATTTAAATAGGGGTAAATTTGTTTTGTTTTAAATTAAGACCCCACCTACTTTTTCTCACGTAGGCCTTAAATTAAGGCTTTTAAATGGGAGGAGTGGTAGGCTTTTATATTTCATATTTTTATTTTTTTTAAATAAAGCCATGTCCAACAAATTGCCGCCACATGTAACTTCGGGAAGCCACCATGTGTCACCTCATGATTCATCCATGTCAGCATGATGATGTCATTCTGACGTCATCATTGTACCTTCAAGTCAACCTATTCAACCACGAGCTTTGACCTTCCATATCTTGCACATACGAGCTCTGATTTGCGCAAAACGAACATCGACGAAAAGCTCTTGTCGTGCTCTTCGCATTGACATCAATTTTGACCACTTTTGGTGACATCAAATTTTGACCTTTTTTTCTTGCCCTGGGCCTTGAGTTGACCAATTGTTGACTGAACTTTGACCGGCAATAACTTGCACAAACGGAGTCCTTTTCGCTCCGTTCAAGTTGCATTGGAATTAGGACACCGAGATCTTTCCGATGGTGCAGATTCTAGAGAGAAATGAGACACTTCAATTTTCACTGAAAATATTCACCGGATCATCATAGAACTAAACATGTTGAGATCAAATACCACTATATCAAAGATATGGTATTGAGGAAATCAATTCATTTGAGGTATATCAGCACTGATGAGTAGACGACAGACATTCTCAGCAAGCCTCTTTCTAGGATAAAATTTTTGTACTTTCAAGACAAGCTTGGTAAGGGGAAGAATGAAGCCCTAGTTGAGAAGGAGTCTCAATATCAGTGATCCTCTTTAATGCATTTCTCTTTGAGAGAGATTTGAGGTGCAAGCCCTTGTTAATGCATTTCTCTTTGAGAGAGATTTGAGGTGCAAGCCCTTGTTAATGCATTCCTCTTTAAGAGAGATTTGAGGTGAAAGCCCTTGTTTCCACCCTCTAGGAGAGCCATGGTGGATTTCATGTGTGTGACTCCATGACAACATCACGTGAGAGATTTTGTGATGATTTTCTTTTACTTGTGCTTTTTCACCCTCTGGGACTAGCCCTGGTGAATTTCACGATGAGGTGACGATATCAAATTGAGTGATGAGCACTTGTGCACTTTTACCATCCATGGGAGTAGCCATGATGATTGATATCATGGTGAGTTGATATATCTTCTTTCCATCCATGGGAGTATCCATGATGGTTGATATCATGGTGAGGTGATATCTCTTCTTTCCACATATAGGAGTAGTCATTGTGGTTGACATCATGATGAGGTGATATGTCTTATGCAGCTGGAAGTATTTCTCCCTAGCTGAGAGGGAGTGTTGATGTTATAGCAGCTTTGGGCTCATCCTTCCAACCTCAAGTGAAGACATAAATTCATATAGCCTATCAGCTATTCATTTATTTGTGATAATTAATGTGAAGGGGCGCTTCACATGGCAACAATGTAATTTCAAATTGGGCTGACCTGCCTTGTAATTTTCTTTTATTATTTGTAATTATATTTTCTCTTGGTGGATGAATTTCTCTTGAAGAGGTGTGACCTCTCTATCAATATGTATAAATAGAATTTCATTTCTCTCCATTTGATCATCAATCAAGTTCGAGTCTTTCCTTCATACAACTATGAATTCTTCATGAAGAAAATTGTGAATTCTTCAAGGGTAGATTTGAAGATCAAGGAAGTGTAGATTAGTGTTTGTGATTGCATCTTGAGTTGGTGCAAAATATAGGCCTTGAGTGTGGCCTCATTGTAAAGAGACTTGTTTCCATTGTTTATATATATAAGAGAGATATTTGTTGGGTTTTTCTCCCTCAAGTGGAGGGTTTTCCTAGGGTATCTGTTGTGCCATTATGTTATTTTTTAAAATTAATTTATGTGCTTTACATGTGATCATAAAACTAACAAGAAGAACCTCCAACTCATCTTTTTCACATGTCTACTAGGCATTAACAACCACCTGAAAGGTATTCACTTGATTATTGGAGATGTAATTTTTCTTTGAATACTAACATGGATGAACCTAGATTAGTAGAAGATGCATTAAGTATAAAGACTTACATATTCTATCCATAGAAGGATAGAGTTGTAGCCAATAGACAACAGTGTTCCACAGGGATGTCTATGCCACACGATGTCATCCCTATCAAATTAGGATTTGAAAGTATAAAGTCTACAAGTACCCAGATCTTTAAATCTAAAACTTGCACACATAAAGGATGAGGAAAAATGTTGGGGCTATTTTAGGGATTACCTTAGTCAAATCCCTATTTTGGTGTTTCCACCTCCGTGAACAAATAAGTAGATAGAAATAGATGAGACATAAAATGTAATAGATGAGAAGTTTGATAGAAACAAACCCTGTTTCAAAGGAGAGATCCTATCACAAATAAAATAGACAAGATAAGTATGTATTTTCAAATAGATGATACAAAGAAATAAGAGAATGTTACCAAAACTCCATGGCTCCCTCTTGGATTGATAGATGAGACATTTTTTCTTGTAAGAGAACCTTGGTTGTTGATGAGATGAGAATCTGATAAATTTTCGCTATGGAGAAGAGGTGTAGAAGAGAATAGAGCAAGAGAGAAATATTGAGTGAGAGAGTGAGAATGAATTGCAAGAAGAATCGAATGAATGAGAATGAGAGTGAAAAGAGGAGTTTTGTGAGGCTTCATGGGTAAGAAGAGTCATTACACTTGTGATTCTGTCACAATGCCGTGTGTCATAGGAACAAGTCACGATATTCCCTCATTTAAAACTCAAAAAAATTGGGGCTGCTAGTGCACCACATCGATGTCTACATGTTGCATAGATGTCTACCTCAAAACTTTATAAGAAATGAGGTGAAAAATTCCTAACTTCATCATTTTCCATTATGGAGTTGAAATCATGATATTTTGACTCATAAGGTTTTGTCATTAATGTGATGAGGTGCCATAAATACAATGGGATAAATCCACGAGTATGAAATTTCCACAAGGTACAATTTTATGACACTACATTTTGCCCCCACTTTATTGAGTTAAATTTTTGAAGAAAAATCAACTACAGTAAAGCAGAAAAAAAACATTAGTGCAAGATCAAAATTTTGAAAATTTAATAGATTTGCATGAAAAAGAATATTATAAATGTCGTAGAGGTCGATCAGGTGGATATTGGTGATCCTCTAGCATATGAGCTCAATAAGAAAATAAAACACCAAACATGAAGTTTTTCTCTATAAAACTCAAGTTTAGGTCAGTTTCAAAAATCAAAAGAAACTACAACAACTAGAATAATGCTTAAGAAAATTTGGTGGTTTGGAAGAAAAATATGATGAAAAGGTGAATATATGCCTCCTATTTTTGCCCCCAACTAAGTGGGGTAAAAATAGGAAGAATTGGTGCAGGAGCACCCAAGGCCTCCAAGGAGCTCTTCAAGGATCAGGAGGCTGCAAGGGTCAGGAGGACCTATCCAACATATCAAAACATACTCTATAATATTTTGAAGCCTATAATGGCTTTTGAAATGGGAAAGAACTTGAAAGTAGTCATCTGTCCTAAGGGTCCTGATAAGGACCCTAGGACCAAAATGCTTTGTAAATGGAAAAATAATGCTCTAGGAGGTTAGATAGGTTTATTATGATTTTATTGTGTCAAATAAGGTTGGTTATTAAGGATCCAATGGTTTTTAGATAGTAGAGTTTAATAAATTGCAAATTGGAAATTCAAATTTTTGAAAATCCACTTTAGGCGGGAAAATGAGTTTTAGGTGTTTTAGAGCTAATTATGCATTGTAATCAATCAAGAACGGTTGGATCAGTTGGGGAATGGTTCTATAACCCCAAAATGATCATTTGTACAGAGGTTGGTCGATTGGAGAGGTGACTATACGGACTGTTTTCTGGAAATAGTGAAAAATACAGTTTTCTTGCATTTTTGTGGTGTTCTTTTGTTGAATACTTGATCTCTATTGAATCTATGTCCAGTATGATGATTTAGGAATTTTTGTTTACCTGTTTTAACACCATTGAAGGCTCTAAAAGCAGTAATAGATAATTCCTTTGCATTTTACATCTGACTGTCCTCTAGAAAATTCAGATTTTGCACTCATTTTGTGAGTTTTCATGGATAAATGATCCATTTCATGGAAAGTGGTGACTATAATCTATGAAATGGATCATTTCTAACATTTATAATACCAATCTAACAATATAATGTGCAAGAGAGATGAATACTATGGTGTACACCAAGCTTTGACTGTGAAAAGTGCTTGAAGTTGGGGGCTAGGGTATAGCAGCAGCAGATCTGCCTTAATGAGGGGCATTTTTTTGAGTTCGGATAGACTAAATATGTTTTCCTAACAGTGTAGAGTCAATGAGAAAGTTCTGGAAGTGATTGGAAGCTTAGTTTTCAAGAAGCCCTAGTTTTTGAGGCAAGTTAAGGAGGGTTTTGTGTTTGAGCATGTTAGAGGTGTCATAGACACCTAAAAACTTGGAATCCTTGGTTTTGAGTCATTTTAAGGGACTGTTGAAATTTTCATGGTCAGGGGTTGAGTTTAAAGAGGGGTTGCTTTGAAAAAGAGGGCTAATTAGGCCTAAATTGGAGGAAACAGCAGATTTTTGATTGGTGTGCTCCAAAACAAGTGCCATCAAGAATCTAGTATGTTATGTATCATCACAAACCACATCTATTTCAATCATTAGTTTGGAGGTTCCTTTGGAAAGTTTGAGTGCAAAGTCAAAAATCCTTCGCTAGAGGCCTAGTTGGGCTAGTAGCCTAGTTAAGGTGAAAATTTGGTTTTGTGTCTAAGTCAAAGGGTTGGGCTTTGAAATCAGTCAAAAAAAGTTTGTTTGGGTCTCTTAAGAGTGTTCCTAGGGTTTGGGTCCATAAGGAAGGCAAATAAGTCATTTGGTGCATTATTGAGGTTTGTCTCCATTAGAGTTCCTGGAAGAGTGGTTGAGATTGTGTCTTGCAAACCTTGAGAACTTTGTGTTTCTTTCAAAGTCCCTGACCCTCTGCATCAAGAATTGATAGAAAAAAAAATTGTCATGAAAAATGGGAAAAATGACCTCTATATGCCCAGGTTGGCCCATAGAAGGATCATTTTCACTATTGAGGATGAGGATCTTGTTGACTTTTGTGAGAGAAGATTCAACAAAATGCCTTGTATATGGGAGTATGTAGCCTCGAGGGTCAAGTAGCTCCATGTTGCAATAGAATGAGCTAGATGAGGTACAATAAATTTCAACCCATCTAAGTTATTTTGATGATTTTTTTAGTTTTTTTTCCTCCCTAAGCAACACAAAGGCCTAGCTAATGCAAAGGTGTCTAACTAGTGCATTATCATCTTGACAGTGTGTCAACAACCTCTAGTCATTTTGGTGTCCATATCGCATGCTATCATTGGGAGGTGTTTGACCTTGAACGCTAATGCATTGCATAGACATTTGTGTGGTGCACCTTTGTCCTAGAGGTGAACTTAAACAAAAATTTATGTAGAGTTAGAATTTTTTATGATGATGTAGAAGGAACTAACATGAATCTTTGTGTGTTTGCAGGCTTGGCTTGAGATCCTGAGCATGTTGACGGATCACTATTGATACTATTGTGAAACTACAACAATGAGCTACATCTAGATGACTAGGACTTTCTATGACGGTTCGACCTTTGGTGGGTATACACCATGCCAGAGATCCATTATCACACACCTATGTTCATGGAACTCATAAAGCATTGGGACGCTGACACCTCGAGCTTTCACTTATCGATGGGGGAGATGAGTTTCACCTTGGAGGATGTCTACCACATCACCAGGCTACCTATCCAAGGATAATGGGTAGCTTATGATGAGGGTAGGACAGCACAAGATGCCCTAGAGGGCCAACACTACTGCATCGAGTGGGTAGTCCTAGTAGATACCACAAGCCATATATACATTAGATAGCTTTAGTAGGGGTAAGTGGTGATACCACTCATTTGTTGAGTTATGATAGTTACAATCACCCTTCACATTGAAAGGCTCACACCTACATGGGGGCCTCATCTATTGCATCTAATTGATGGAGGAGCAAGGCACAATCTTCACCTAGGGTTGGATTATGCTCACACATATCTACCATCACCTTAGGCGATATGTGCATTATGAGTACCACAACCTCACCATATACACACTACTACAGGTGCGGGTATTTGTTCATATTAGGTGCATGAGGATGGTCAAGTTCCCCTAAGGCCTGACACATGGTACGACCATGGCACATACATATGCCATAGTGTGTGACTAGTGTTATGGTGATGTAACTTTTTGGTGACTATACAACTTGATTCTTTGTGGGTGTGATACATCAAGTGGTGCTCATATAGTCAAATGGGAATCTAGAACATTGACAAGTGGAAACTATAGAGGATGTAGTACAATGGAATCTTGATGGGCCATTTAGATTACATCATCATTCCTTACTATTAGCATTAGGTGGCTTGAAAATTCGAGCAGGTCAAAACCATCCTTTTGGTGTATCCCATGTACTTATAGTTAGAGAGCAATGCAATATGAGTTGGGGATTATCCCCATTTGACTATCATGGATGTCATAGTTAGAGATGATGGTTTGGATAATGATGATCATCACCTATCCTTGTGACCAACAATATCGATGTTGTCCATAGTTTTACAACATGGTAAGTGATGGTCACCCTAATTTTCTTGATAGATTCCCTTGTAGGATATGCTAGTATACAATGGCTATGAAGCGGGGATCTCTGTGGTGGTAGCAGCAAGGAGGGAAAGGTGGTAGTAGGCAGAGCTCCTCTACCACCAGTCCCCATCTCATCGGCTCCACCTTTGGGATAGGTATTTGAACCTCCTTCAACACGAGTAGAAGGGTCGAGTGTAGCACCCTCTAATCCACACTAGCAAGTTGGGGACCTAGGTATGAATGTGATACATGTTATTTCCTTTTAGTGCTTTCATTTTAGTTTGTCTCATATATATGTATATGTTTTGATATGATATGGTACTAATAGGATGCACTTCCTCTATGGTTGTATTGGACACATAGGAGTGGATGGCCTTTATCAAGCAATGCATAGTAGAAGTGGCCCCAGGTGTATAGATCTAGGGGACCATCCTAGATGCCTAAATGCTAGCATCAACAGGGCTCCATGCCCATAGTTTTAAGAATGTATCACATCTGAGGATGATATAAGAGGAGGTGCACTTCAAGGTCATCCAAAGGATCATGGACCTAGCCATTATGTTCAAGCAACAAGATTGATGATCGATGGAGCTCCACTTTCCTCTACCTAAGTGAGACTAGGTTGTGACATGGGTTGAGAGTATTGTAATGGTACATGACACCCTATGGATCCAAATCAATGATCTTGTTAGGTAGGAAGAGGCAATGAGGGTATCCGCTAATCCCCAAGTGTAATAGATCTAGGAGGAGCTACAATGAACCCATGAGTGGGAGGCTTTACTATAGGCGTAGATGAAAATTCTACAAGAGGATGAGATCAAACTCAAAGGAGATATCGAGGGTTGTGATAATGGAGTATGTCTATTTTTTTGTCACATCAATCACATTCATACGCATCCATCCAACATCCTCCTCCACCACCACCGCAATGCTAGAGGGCTCAAGGAGCCACACACTCAAGGGCTAGAGCCCTAATTTTGCATGCCAGTTTTTGTATACCATATCATTTTTTATGTATAGCATTATATTTATGTATGAACACATACAAATATATAGTCATCATATTTTGATATAGTTATGTGATATGTGTACATGACATTTTGTTATATCTATGTGATATTTTTTTAGCATCATGGTGTAATTTTCTTTCATGTATGGTTAAGTGATGGATTCATGTTTATGGATGTATGTTTAGATTTGATGTTATCCTGATCTAATAAACACATATTGGATGTATGCTTAATTAAATACAATGATGAACTAATTGCCTAACCAAAAGACTTAATTAGATACAATGCACATATACATAGCATAACAAAAAAAACGTATATAATTCCTAATTAAAGAAATTAATTACATACATATGCTTACATCATAACACAAAAAATATAAAGAGGATTTGTTAATGAAGAAATGTCATAACATAATGAACTACAATCCCTAAGAGACAAGCATCATGTGCATGCCACATAGACACTATTCATAGTATCAATTAAGATGCATTGCATTGATTGGTTCTTTAGAGGTGTTTCATCCATAGATGATAGTCCATAAGCACAAAAACCATACACAAAGATGACTATGTAAGCACCTAACCAATTAAGGTTGAACTTCCTCTTTTGATCAGTGGCACATTTATATTTTTTCTAATTCTCATAGAGAACAAGATCACCTACCTTGAAAGTTAGAGAAATAACACCTTGATTGTAATGTTTAGAGATAGACCATTTATAATATTGGATATGTTTGAGGTCCTACAATTGGCACTCATTGAGAAACTCAAACAATTACAAACAATCAACACGGTAAGTGTCATCTTCAATTAACCCTTTAAGGGAACACACAAAGATGGAATTTCCAACTCTAAAGGTCTTATAGACTTAGCACCATACATAAGGTTATATGGCACTGTACCAATAGCATACAAACACTCATGTGATAGGCCCACAAGGCATACATTAATTGAGTAATGCTAGTCTTTACCATGTTTATTCATTATTTTTTGAGGATTGATTCAAGAGTTTTATTAGATGCTTCAGTTTGGCCATTAGATTGAGGATAATATGGAGTAGAAAAGTGGTGTTGAATATAATTTTTTTCTAGGAATTGCTTCACCTATTTTTTCTTAAATGAAGCATCATTATCATAAATAAGGGTAGAAGGCAATCTGAAATGAGCAATAATATTATTTAAAAGAAAGCTATAGATTGATTTAGCACCCATGGATCAAAGTGGAACAACTTCAACCCATTTTTTAAAGTAGTCAGTCGAAATAATGATGAAGGTATGTCTTTTAGAAGGAGGTGATATTTTCCAAATAATATCCAACCCCCATTTTGCAAATGACCAAGGGGAGGTTTAATTTTGAAGCTCTTGCATAGGATCCTACCCAAATGAGATTGTTGTTTTGTTGACACTGAGAACACTTCTTGACACAAAGGCAAAGGAATCATACTTCATTGTTTTCCAAAATTATCCCATGTGAATCAATTTACTCACCAAGGATTTACCATTGTTGACTAAGAAAATTGGGAGAAAAAGGTGAATCATCAATAGCTACCACAAAACTACCGAAATTCAAGCCATAAAGACCATAATATAACAATGAAGCACAAGATGACAATTGAAATCAAATAATAAACCCATAATATCTCAATTCCTATGCCAAAGTTGATTCTTCTCCATTGCTCTTCTCATTTTCGCTTGTTTTCTCTCATATTTATAGTGTGCAATATTTGCAATAAGCTCAATATAGATGTTAAAATAACAAGATATTAAATATTGTGGTTCCTCAAGATGAATGAATGATAGTAAAATATCAAAGAATGTGGTTAACCTTGAAGTGAGATTGATAGCTTCCTTTTATAGAAATTTGAATCAAATGTATGGTGAGGATTTAGTGATGGTGTATCATGATCAATGGAAAAGATTAATAGAGAGAACAATAATTAATAAGAGTGATTAATTATTATGGCATGGGAAAATGAATTAAATGATGGATAGAGATAGATGAATTAAATAATTATAACAATTATTTAATTTAGGAGGTGGTAGATGAATAATTAAATAATCAAAAATAATTATTTAATTATAGAAGAAAAGATGGAGATAAATAATTGGAAACAATTATTTAATGATGGATGAGAAGAGATGGTAAATAATTAAATAATTAGAAACAAGTATTTAATTATAAATGAAGGGAAATAATAAATAATTAAATAGATAACAATTTATTTAATTATAGAAGAAAAGTGGTGAAAAATAATTAAACAATTAAAATAATTATTTAATTATGGAAGAAAGGAGGGGAAATGAAAATGAATAATTAAATAAATAACAATTTATTTAATTATCATAGTACCCCCTTAGAAAATTGACAAATTTTCAAAAAATTCTAAAAAATTTGGCAAGTTTATTGACAGGTCAATTTGATAGGTGTGAATGTGATGGCATCAAAAAACTAGGTTTATAGGTTGATCCAGCGCTCACTACGGGCACTTGAAGGTGAAATTTGATGCATCCAGTTATGAAGCAAGGGGCCCTCTTAGGTAAAAAATTTTGTAAATAGGTTCTATGGGGTCCAAAATAGTCATTTGTGCATTTTTATTTTAGGATTTTCTAGTGCTCTAGAGTGAGAGTTTGAGTTGGAGTAGCGGAGCTATGGGACCCATTCTAGTTGGATCCCACCGTAGATATTGAGTATGTTCATTTAGGTGGCCAAAGGGCTCAAGAATGATGGTATGTAGCTCTTACTTTCTTTGAAAATTTTCCATTTTTTCCTTATATTAGGGGTCAAAGAATACCAAATAGATGCGGTGTATTTTTTGTACCGCATGTGTATGTGTGTTTATGTATCTATTGGTTGGTGCACTACAAATGTTTGGTGTGCTGAAAGTGTAAATCAAAGAAGCATTTTTTAGGATCCTCACAAGTCTTAGGTGCACCTGATGTGTTTTTCTGCAACGCATATGTTAGACAATGTGATGCATTTGATTAGCCTACACATAATTGAATGTAAGTCACATTGGTGTGACACATTCGTTCAAAGGTGTGATGCATTTGACTATTTACAAATTTGACCCAATTTTTGATAAAATCTTACCCAATTTTTGATAAAATCTTAAATGTGAAAAAGATGCAGTAGGCTCGTTTAGGTATCATAATTAATGTGTACTTTTTTGGTGAGTGCAAGTGATATTTCTACCAATTTATACATGAGAGATCCGACCATTTGAATGAAAAGGAGAGGGATTTCTTGCATGTATTAGGATTGTACCATGCTACATTCATGCCCATCAATTAAGTGATTGGGGATTACTAACTGATCTTGTGGAGAGATGGAACTCTAAGACTAGCTCATTTCACTTATCGACTGGAGAGGCAATTACCACCCTTCAGGATGTATGGCGTATACTAAGGCTACCTATTCATGGTGAGTGCATTGTTTATGATCCTGATCATGGGCTATCTACTATTTAGAGATGCTTTGACACTAAGGATGTAGCCTTTATTGGTGTGGAGGACTACAAGATCCAATGGGATACTCTAGTAGATAGGTATGATAGGCTGATTGTTGTGATTTGCACTATTATTGGAGGCATTGTGATTCTAGATCGATGAGGTCATGAATTTCTTGTGGGATGGGGTGAGATTCTAGCAAGTATGATAGAGCATTCCAAAATGTACATTTGGGTACCATGCATGCTTTCTATGTTATACTTCCAGTTGCATGATGTTGTGTATAGAGATGATCAGTCTATTAGGTGTGGTACTACTCTAGTCATGGTGTCAACATGGGAGCACATATCTATATTCAGACCAAAAATTTATAGATACTTATCATCTGAGCTTTCTTATGTGTATATGTATGGAGGAGAAGTCATGAAAACTCATGTTAGTATGTTGGATATTGGAGACACGCTATCGATATTATGGATTCATTCACATGGAGCCCATACCAAGAGTGTCCACCTTGGGAGGATTATGTCAAGCATCTCCCATGTTTCTGAGAGACTAGGTACTTGATTGGTTAGACAATGCAGATATAGAATACTATTGAGTGACATCTACCAGAGTGGGTAATTGAGAAGTTTGGATAGAGGCAGGGTGTGCATGTCAGGATAGCAGAGTTTGCTCGATCAACTCAGGAAGTTGCTCAATGGGGACCTATGATCATTGTATAGGTTACATTATAGGATATCATAGGGTTATAGTTGGTTTAGTGGGGTGCTCTTACATATTTGGTAGATGCATGCACTATTCTCAAGTACGAAGCATGGTGGAAGTAGCATAGACTAGCACCACTAACATATCCAAATGTTTTTGCTCCTGTAGAGAGGCTTGATTTGTAAGGAAAGCTAAGGTGCGGAAACAACTCTCCTAACGTCAAAACCTCAGGGAAGAATGTAGAGGTGCTTTTAAATTTTCAATTACAGTCCAATTAAGATACACTTGAAAGCAATAACAGAAACAGAGAAATAATCATACACAGATGAACACCAGATTTACATGGGAAAACCCTTACGAGAGAAAAACCCACCACACCAAGAAAAACCCCTTTGTATTACAATAACAGAAATTACATACAGAGTACGGGCTTCACTCTCTCTAATGTCAAGTTACAACAGCATAATCATAGACCAACCTTGTACAGAACATTCAAGTTACAATACACTCTGAATTAAATTCACTGATCACTCATCGAACTGTTCATCCAACTGTTACCAAACTGATCACAATCTTCAATCTTTGAGTATATCCATGATGCCCCTGTCTGTCGAACTTCCTCATAGAACTACCACAATAGACTAACTTCCAATGGTTCCCATTCGGCTTCTCTGATTGGTCAAAGACACACCACGTAGGATAGTCTTCCAATCGGTCAACAATGTTCAACCTGTGTTCACATGTCGGTGAGACACTAACCATGTCTCCCCAATGCCACAAGACCTGATTGTAGTTATCTCCAAGAGTCCTCACCATCGGCAAGACATTATACCAAGTTCACAAACTGTCGCTCAGACTTCCCCTTGTCACCAAGACATCATACCGATATCCATCACATGTATTGCTATCGCCAAGACAATCGCTAGTCGATGAGATATCATACCGATGTTCAAAGGTCACTTAGACATTAGCATTCCCATCAGCGAGACTATCGCTATTCTCCAAGAGATCATACCGAGCCTTTCATGCTACACTGAAATGTCCTACCGTCGGCGAGACTTACCGCTTTCGCCAAGAGGTCACACCAATGTTCATACCCATCGGCGAGAGAACCAACTGTCAGCAAGAGTTCTTACCGAAAGCCTCCAAGTTACCCCGAGACCACCTTTCACCATGAGTCATACCGACAATAGCCAAAGCATCGGCGAGACAAACACCCATCGCTAAGACTTCATACTGAAGTGTTCAAGTCTCTCCCTGATGACTCTGAGTGTAAAGTTGTCGGCGAGACACCATCCATCGCCAAGAGTTCTTACCGAGTCTTCATGCCTCTCCCCGAAACCGCTTGTCGCCCAGAGTCTCCCTGACATTTGATAAGAATGGCCTGTCAGCCAGACCAACCCACTCGGCAGAGGGTTACACTGAACACAACGAGTCACAGTGATAGCTCCAATCAGCAACACATCAACAAGGTCTCAACGACCTTAACATTTCACAAGGTTGCACAACTGCTAGTCGGCCAAACAGAAAGTATGTCACACTGACTTTTCTCTTTTAGAGGTTTCAGCCTGTGAGATTGAGGCACATTATTCCAATAATCTCCCACTTGATGAAGATCACAAAGGCACCTCCAGAGCACAACAAAACTACTGAAATTAATGGGCACTGAGGCCCATCGAATTGGAACACCACTTGAACTTGTCTTTGCTCATTGGCTTCGTTAATGCATCTACAACATTCTCTAGAGTATCCACTTTTTCTATAGAGACCTTTCCATCCTCCACCATATCTCATAAAAAATGGTATTGTACATCTATATGTTTCGTCCTAGCATGGAAAGTAGGATTCTTTTCCAACAAATAGCACTCTGACTATCACAGTAAATAGTTATTTTCCCTACATCAAAACCAATGTTAGAACACAAATGTTTCAACCAGATTGCTTCTTTGCAGGCGTGTGTTGCTGCCATGTATTCTACCTCTGTAGTGGATAAAGTGACTACATCCTGCCGCTTACTCATCCAACTAACTGCACCACCATTCAACATGAAAGTATATCCACTGGTGGATCTTTTGCTGTCAATGTCCCCTACCCAATCAGAATCCACATAGCCTCGAATACTGAGAGTCCTCTGTGATTCAACCAAGTTCCCATGGTAACACAAAGCATATTCTAAAGTTCCCTTCAAATATCTAAACACTCTCTTCACAACATCCCACTGCTTGGGAAATGTTTGGCCTTGTACAAACCATTGCATACATTAGACTACCAACCGCACTAGCATAAGGCACACTGGTCATGTCCTCCATCTCAGTAGGAGATTTTGGACAGTCTTCAACAGATAGCTTCGTTCCCTGCAAAACTGGAACAACTAGCTGCTTGCAATCATTCATACAAAATCTCTCTAGAACAGTCTTAACATACTTACTCTGACTGAGCCAAATTTTTCTCTTCTTTGTCCACCAGTTTATTTCCATTTCCGAATATGCCTTCTTTGCACCAAGATCTTTCATTTCAAACTTTGTGAACAAGCGAGGACAAGATCAAAAATCATTAACTTACTATTGCCTATGAACATCATATCATCAACATAGAGAGCAATAATAAGAACACGATCATTTTTAGCTTTGTAGTACACATAATGATCAAATTTCGATCTTACAAATCCCAATGACAAAACAAAAGTGTCAAGCTTATGTTACCACATTCTAGAATATTTTTTTAATCCATACAGAGATTTTTTCAACTTGCAAACCAGATTTTCCTTACCTTTTTCCACAAAGTGCTCAGGGTGGGACATATAAATTTCTTCTTCAAGGTCACCATGAAGAAATGTTGTCTTCACATCCATTTGTTCAATCTCTAGAAGTCATGTCACCAGTACAACGCAAGTGACAAAATAAATGTGATAGATGTCGAGCAGCTCACGAGGAGGAAAAATCTCCCATAATCAATTCCCTCTGCACGAGAGATAACCCTTCACAACCAACCTAAGCCTTATATTTTCCACACTACCATCGGACCTATTTTCTTTTAAATGCCAATTTCGCGACCCACAACTTTTTTTCTTCAGGCAAGGGCACCAAAATCCAAGTATCATTCTTTTATAATGATGTCATTTCTCCATTCATGGCTTCCAACCAAGAGTTTGAATTAGACATTCTAAATGCCTCTTTCACAGTCCTAGGCTCATTAGTACTAGAAATTAAAGCATAAGCACAAGTAGAATCTACTCGAAAACCTATACCCTGTCGGGTTGCTTTTCTTTCCGCAGTTGACCTCCTCTCACTACTTGGTGAGGTTGTTCTTCTTCATCGGAACTCTTAGAACTACTTGAGCTCTCCTCAGTTTCAGGTACATTTTGAATTTTCAATTCCTCTTTATCTGGTGTTAGAGGAATTTCAAGTACATCCTTTTGTTTTTTGATTCTGTCTCTGACTGCAAATCCAAGGTAGAAGGCCGACTCCGCGAAGATAACGCCGCTTTATATAGAGCCTTCTTCATATCGAGGGATTCCCAAAGCTTGTATCAATTTTATGCGACACTATAGCCAATAAAGCCGTTTAGCGACCTTGTTCTCAATTTAGATCTTTTCTCATTATTCGGCTGTAAGATTTATGTAGGATCATGATGGGCCAAAGATGACAATAATATGAGTATTTGTAGGGTATGTAGGTACGTGAATTTTTACCCAAAATTGATGAAGCGAAAGTTTTAGGGAGATTATCGACTTTCCACCAATATAAATTATAACAATTTTAATTTTAATAAATAATTATTATTCATTTTCTATTATAGTGCGACTAAGGATACGATACGTATCTGAGGACTTATGATATGGATTGTGAAACCTATTATCATTAAAGTCTGATCGATAGTAGATTGAAAACATCTATAACTTTCAAGCGGTATCACATTTTTGAATCGAAACATCGTCACATTCTATGTTTCACATACTATAGGATTAAAAAAGAAAAATAAATTTCATGAATTTTTGATGAAGTTAAGGTGGTCAAACATCTGATTTTAATATTTTTTAAAACTTGTAATAAAAATTTATAATTGAAATTATTTGCTTGTAAAAATTACCAAAAATGTGCATCCGCATCCCGGACATGAGTCCTCCTTATATATATAAAATCTTATAAAAAATATTATCATTTTATTATGGTTAGGGTGGTCGGGAATAGGACACCTACTTCTTATTTTTTCAAAGTTTAAGTACTCTTGCATTGAAGTTTCAAATTTTCATGACAGATTTTATTTATTTTTAAATAAACCTAGTAGTTTAGAAACTACATTCAATTTTCTACATATTCTATTTTTACATATTTTTGAAATAATATAGATAACTTATTCAAATTTTTACGTCAAGTTGCCTAACACTGATTTTTTTGAATTTTTTGCCACTTAAGGGCCTGTTTTTTCCATGATGATCCTGCACATACCCACATATCCATATGCCTCACAGCCAAAAACACGAATGTGTCTCAGAGAGGGCTTCTTACCAAACCATGCTTCCAAAGGTGTTTTCTCAACAAGAGCAGAATTAAGAGAAAGGTTTATCAAGTAACATGTTGTAGCAACTACCTCAGCCCGGAACTTCTCCTCCAAGCCAGCACTGCTCGGCATACTTTGTGCTCTTTCCATCACTGTCCTGTTGAACCTTTCTGCAACTCCATTTTGCTGCGGAGTGTAAGGTGTAGTGTTATGTCTTTTAATCCCATGATCTTTACAGTACCTCTCAAAATCATCAGAACAAAATTCACCACCATTATCAGTCCTTAAACATTTTATTTTTCTTCCAGTCTGATTTTCTACAAGGTTCTTAAATTCCTTAAACTGACTGAACACTTCTGATTTACTTTTCAAAAAATAAACAAATGTTCTTTAATAATCATCAATGAACGATACATAGTACCTTGACTTAGAAAAAGAAGGAACATTCACTGGACCAAAAACATCAGAATGTATATAATCAAGAAAACCAGAAGATTTGTGAGGATTGGAATAGAATGAAACATGGTGTTGTTTACCATATATACAATGTTCACAAAACTCAAATTTGAGGTTACAATCTTCAAGCCCCTCAACCAGGTTTTTATTCTTCAAGGTTTTTAAACCTTTCTCACCAATGTGGCCTAGCCTATGATGCCAGCGCATAGTCTTTTCTACTGGAAGTTTAACTTCCATAGAATTTACACTATCAGGAACTTTTTCCTCTTTCTCCCCATGAGTAGCTTCATGTGACTTGGCAGAGACACTATTGCATTGTAAAGCATGTGCATCCAGCTTATACAAGGTACCAATTCGAGCACCTCTTGCTAGCACCCAAGAGCCTCTAGTCATCTTGCAGCCATTTCCAGAGAACGTGACTTGCACTCCAATATCATTCAACATACTAAGAGAAAGTAGATTTCGAGCTAGACCTGGTATATGCATTACATCATTGATTCCCTTCACTCTTCCATTAGGGAATTGAATTCTGACTCTTCCACTACCAACTATTTCCAAAGATGACTCACTTGCCAAATACACCTTTCCACCATTGTATTTTTCATACTTTGTGAACCAATCTCTATGAGATGTCATGTGGAAAGATGCTCCAGAATCAATTAGCCAGACATCATCTGATGCCTGTGTAGCCAAGGTTGCAATGAAGGCGTCTGCATCACTCTGAGAAGAATCATTGTCCAAAGAATACTTCTTCTTCTTCTTTTTCTCCTCTTTATAATCCTTTCGGACATGACCAGGTTGCCCACAATTCCAGCACTTCACCTTGGACTTCTTGCCAGGAGACTTTGATCTCCCCTCTGATTCGGATTTGGACTTCTTGTCCTTCTTGTCCTTCTTGCCTTTTTCTTTCGATCTACCTCTAACAGCAAGAGCCTCCTTCACCATCTCAAAATATTTCCTTCTCATCTCTTCTGATAACAAAGAAGGAACAACATCTTCCATCTTAAAAGTGGATTTCGTACTCCCAATAGCCATCACCAAGTGATCCCAAGAATCTGGCAAAGAACATAATAACAGCATACAGCGATCTTCTTCATCAATCTTCACACCCACATATTTTAACTGTGCAATTAGCATGTTGAATGTGTTCAAATGATCAGCAACAGACCCTCCTTCCTGCATTCTCAAAGAGTACAGCTTCTTCCTCAAGAACAATTTATTCACCAAGGACTTGCCCTGATAAATAGCTGCCAATCTTTTCCACAAGGAAGATGCAGACTTTTCTTCATGAACATTCAGAAGAACAGAGTCTCTAAATAGAGCCTTATCAGCCATTTTGATTTTCTATTTGCAAGGTCCCAATATTCTTGCTTCATGCCTATAGGCTTCGTTCCAGACACAGCAATCCAAAGATCACGATCAACCAACAAATCTTCCATTTTAAGTTTTCATAACTCAAAATTGCTGCCATTGAATTTCTCAATTTCAATCTTTCCTGACGTGCTTGCCATCTTAACCTATAATTTGAATTACCAAACTTCTACAAGACTCCTACTGAATAGAAATTGACTCAAAAAACCCAACGTACCCACAAGGATAACACAACTGGCCAGGCTCTGATACCACTTGTAAGGAAAGCTAAGGTGCGGAAACAACTCTCCTAACGTCAAAACCTTAGGGAAGAATGCAGAGGTGCTTTTAAATTTTCAATTACAGTCCAATTAAGATACACTTGAAAGAAATAATAGAAATAGAGAAATAATCATACACAGATGAACACCAGATTTACATGGGAAAACCCTTATGGGAGAAAAACCCACCACACCAAGAAAAACCCCTTTGTATTACAATAACAGAAATTACATAAAGATTATGAGCTTCACTCTCTCTGATGTCAATTTACAATAGCATAATCATAGACCAACCTTGTACAGAACATTCAAGTTACAATACACTCAAAATTAAATTCACTGATCACTCATCAAACTATTCATCCAACTGTTACCGAACCGATCACAATCTTCAATCTCTGAGTATATTCATGATGCCCCTGTCTGTCGAACTTCCTCACAGAACTGCCACAATAGACTAACTTCCAATGTTTCCCATTCGGCTTCTCTGATTGGTCGAAGACACATCATGTAGGATAGTCTTCCAATCGGTCAACAAAGTTCAACCTGTGTTCGCATGTCGGTGAGACACTAACCGTGTCTCCCCGATGCCACAAGACCCGATTGTAGTTATCTCCAAGAGTCCTCACCATCGACAAGACGTTATACTAAGTTCACAAACTATCGCTCGGACTTCCCCTTGTCACCAAGACATCATACCGATATCCATCACATGTATCACTATCGCCAAGATAATCGCTAGTCGATGAGAGATCATACCGATGTTGAAAGGTCACTTAGACATTAGCATTCCCATCGGCAAGACTATCACTATTCAGCAAGAGATCATACCGAGCCTTTCATGCTACACCGAAATTTCCTACCGTTGGAGAGACTTACCACTTTCACCAAGAGGTCACACCGATGTTCATACCCATCAGCAAGAGAACCAAATGTCGGCAAGAGTTCTTACCGAAATCCTCCAAGTTACCCCAAGACCACCTTTCACCATGAGTCATATCGACAATAGCCAAAGCATCAGTGAGATAAACACCCATCGCTAAGACTTCATACCGAAGTGTTCAAGTCTCTCCCCGATGACTCCAAGTGTAAAGCTCTCGGTGAGACACCATCCATCACCAAGAGTTCTTACCGAGTCTTCATGCCTCTCCCCAATAACCGCTTGTCACCTAGAGTCTCCCCGACATCCGATAAGAATGGCCTGTCGGCCAGACCAACCCACTCGGTAGAGGGTTACACCAAACACAATGAGTCACAGCAATAGCTCCAATCGGCAAGAAATCAACAAGGTCTCAGCGACCTTAACATTTCACAAGGTTGCACAACTGCTAGTCGGCTAGACAGAAAGTATGTCACACCGACTTTTCTCTTTCAAAGGATTCAGCCTTTGAGATTGAGGAACATTATTCCAACATGATCAAGGTCCATGAGGGAGACTACATGGGAGAGGCTACGGGAGAGGAGATGATAGAGGTCAAGTTGATGGATGACGAGATAGTGATGGAGGAGGTGGTGATGGTAGGAGAGGCAAGGATGGTGGTAGGGGTGACAGGGGTAGAGGTAGATATGATAGAGGCAAAGGGGATAGAGGTAGGCTTCCACCAAGGATTCCACAATGATTGTTACCTATCCATGAGGAAGGAGAGTAGGATGTCAGAGTATAGGACACAAGGGTAGAGAAGGTGTAGGTAGATGTGGAAGAGGTGAGAGGAGATGCTAATATGGAGGTGGAGGCTAAGATTAGAGTTGATATGGAGGTTGAGGTGGTTGCCCGAGAGATAGCCATTGAGGAGGGTTTGTATGATATTCCCATCAAGGAGGTTATTATGGATGTGGTGGAGGAGGATGTAGAGGATAGATGATAGGATCCCTAGGCCCATATGTAGTCTTTGTAGGGACAAGTATAGATTTTATAGGCACAGGAAGATCAAGTACCAAGATTACAATGATAGGTTGCACAACTGACAGTCGAGCAGGATATGGAAATTATATGAGCATAGAGGGTCGAGCAGCAGTATATAGATTTTATTTCTATTTTTAGTGGAGGTACCAAAGAGCTATCCTTGACACTATATCAAGCCAATAGGGTGGCTTAGTATTATAGGGATTCATATGAGGGTTCAGTGCCAGCAGTTGAGAGGGCATCAAGCTTTCAGAGGCGGAGTCAGAGAAGATCACACTCTTATCATTCTTAGAGGAGTGGTGGGGTATCACAACCTAGTATATCATCCCCCTATGATCAACCATATCCCCCATGCACATAAGTATGTTACAAGACTATCTAAATTAGGGCAGAAGTATAGCAAGCGAGCTTCTAGGGTTCCTATATCTAATGTATGGGTATATGACCTAGGAAAATTAATTGTCCCTAACATATTCATAAATGTGGAATTTATCATATATATAGCTATAAATTATAATGAACATGTTATAATTATTAGAGTTATTAATGGTTGGGAGTTAGTAACAATGTATAAAGCTTCCATCTCTAAGGTCTTTAGTCTAAAACTAGCTACAAACAAGGTCATATACTTTGATCTCTTAAAAAAAACACCAACAAGACAAGCACAATTTTAGGGTATATTGGTGAAAACTAGAAAAAGGGATCCTAGGTCCTAAATGCAAAGAAACTAGGATGCAAGGGGGAATTTTTTCCAAATTTTATTAGATATGTAGATCACAAAGTAAAAGGATTGACTTTCAGCCCTAAAGGTGAGGCAATCATACCTGGATCTACATCTAATTGAGGATGGGAATGGATTGGAAATATTTTAGAATGATTAAACTAATGAGACTATATGCACTAATATTTAAAATACAAGATCCCAACAACTGATAGACAAAAACAACAATTTGCAAGTGGATCTGGGAAGTGTAGAGGACAAAAAACTTGCTCAAAAAATTGGTTTTGATGTGCCTACAAGGACTCATTCACCTAATGGTGAATGGGTCTTTCTACAAGAGTCCTGCTCAATTTTTTGGATCTTCTGGTGTCAAATCTGAGCTTTTGTTTTCTACTTGAAATTTTTTTGAAACTTCAAAAATAAATTATGTAACTTAGTTTCCATACGTTGACAAGAATGATGACAACAAATGCAATAATACAAAATTTCTCTTCAAGATTTCTTCAACTTGTAACCTACACATACACAAAGAGAGAAAATTTTTGTACCATATAGGGGTTTGCCTCAATCAACCCCTATGAATAGTGTTCCTACTTTCACAAAGGCAATGTCAATGATAAGAACCTTAATAGAAAGGAAGGAAATGATGAATAGAAAAATGTTGCAACTCACCACCCTTCAATAACTTCCTTGAAGGACTAATTCATACACATCTCTTCAAGGGAATTGGATCTTGCTTAATTGATTTTCTTGAATGCATGAAGAACTACAACACTTGTTATCCTTCACAAGACAACATGAACACACATAAACTTTGACATGATGTTAGGATCTTGATTGTTACTACAAATGACTGATAATGCCGCTCTTGAATGTTCTTGACAATAATTTTCTCAATAGGATTGCTTCATAAACTGTGTTATATTTCAAATGATCCAATGACTATGTATTTGTAGGTGTTTATCTAATTTCTTGAAAATTAGATTCTAAAAGTCCGCACTTACAATTTAAATTTGGATTATTAAAATGCTGCCAAAAAAATATTTTAATTCAGGTCCTACCTCATAAAGGGGACCCATTTTCCCATGGGAAAATGGGTCCTAGCCTAAACTTCCAAGACACACATGATCCAAGGAAATTTTTTTATTAAATGCATTTATTTAATGTTGGCTATCCCTTTAGAAAAATGGTATGAGTAATGATTTGGAATGTGTAATTTGGAAAATTAGAAGCTTAATTAAGTCAAATAAATTAAGGGACCCAAATATAGTGTGAAGTTGTAAAGGTGTACAATTTCCTATACTACAATTGGTTACCAAAGAATAGATTGAAGGGGTTTGATAAGAGGTCTTCATAATTCCTATAAGTGAGACAAATCCCTTCAACATTGATATATTTGAAGATTACTTCATTAAGACCTATCATGCACTCTTCCAAGTCTTAGGTGTAGATGTTAAGACTAAGATCCTTGTGCTATTAATGTACATGGTAGTAGATATATAGAACCCCTTGGTAAATAATGATTTTGAATTTTATACCTATATCTCCAATAACATCCACAAACAACTGGTAGAGATCAAAGCAAGAAACAAGCTAGTGAACTTTAGGTGTTACTCTCTTCTCTATCACATGTTTTTGTATGAAGGAAGAACAAAGTGGGATAAAGCATTGTAGGTTCAAATGGTAGATGTTAGTGACAATTTTCTCCCAATCCAATGTTGTACTTATGTATAGGATATGCATTGTGACTCAACAATATATGCAATATTTGAAGATTTTTTTTTTAAAAGAGCATTGGAATTCATGGGAGTAGAAGAGGGCGGACTATAGAAAGAAATCATGGATTTCTTAAGACCCAAGGTAATGTTCCTGAGCTAGGTGTGCAACACAATTGTGGAGACTAGTATCTCCACTCCAATTAAACTGTGATAAGAGTATATGGTCCCCTGTAGAGCCTCATATTATTCCAAGATAAGTTCCCCTAAGGTTGTCATATTTGGAAATAATTTGGCAACTTAATGCATCAAGTAAGGACCATCTCATGGGACAGAACAAGGGAATTTTTTTCCTTTCTCCATAGTCTTTTTAGACTTCATAGTGATAAGAGAGGGACTTGAACTCATCTACCCCCTGTTTCAAACTTATAAGATGGTTCAAGAAGGTGTAAGAACATTTGATCCTAAGGGATTCATCAACCAAGTTAGGACAAACATTAAAAGATCCTCTTTTGTTCATCAATTCCTCTTTGGTGAAGATGTAATAAAAATTTGCCTCACTAGTAAGGAGGTAAATGAAACAAGAGTGAATTGGGTTTCCTTCAGAAAGGAAGAGGACATAAAGGCAAGGAAAATAACAAGTTATCTTGGGGCCTATGCAGAAATAAAAGATCATGTTGTCAAGATCCAAACGGTGTTGAAAAACATAGATAAATTAATTCGTAAAGCCCAAGTGATGGAGGATAGGCCTTCATACCAACCACAAGTAGAGCCTTTTGTTTATTAATTTTTTAGAAAAATAAAAGGTCCAACAATAAAGTATCCATCTCCTTAGGAGAAATCATCAAAAGCACCCCCATCTCGTCAACATGCACCCAACAAGAAATAAATTGAGAAATTAATTGGTAAAGCCCCGGTGATGGAGGAAAGGCCTTTCTACCAACCACAAGTAGATCCTATTTTTTATTCATTTATTAGAAAAGGAAAAGGGCCAAAAATAAAGGTTCTAGCTACTTAGGAGCAATCATTAACAACACCCCCATCTTCTCAATATGCACCCATTGTTGAATCTCTTCCCCAAGATAAACCTTAAAAGATAAGGAGACTTAATCAACCATCCTTGGTTGAATATCCCTTAGGCAATGATGAAGAAGAGGAGTTTGAAGTTACTAAGGAAGAATTGAATCATTTTATGCCCTCTCCTCCAAGGGTAAGTGTTATTAGGATACCATAGAGCCATTTAGGCATACACACAAAAATTGGTAGGGATGAGGCCAATGATATGTGAGCCCTTGCTTGTACACAATTCACATTCGATGATGAATTTTTCAAGTCTAAGGAGTTCAAGGACTTCATGATAAGGATTAGAAGAGAAGATTTCAATAAAAATTTGAACAAGGAATAAGATGAAGTCCATCCTGCCAAATATGAGGAGGCAGCCAATAGGGTGTTGAAAGAAATTAACCTTGATTTCAAGAACATCACATCCAAAGAGGGAAGGAGATTTGTGAGAGAAAGTGGTTTGTTGTTACTACCAAAGTGGGATATTACTTCTATAATATCCCTCGATACAAATTAGAAGACAAGATGAAGAGATATTTTATTCTGAGGAGCAAGCAGAGCAAGCATACTCAAGGTCGAGTTTCAACTCTAACTGGGAAATGTTAGCCATATAGGATCTTGTTCCAAATACTGATAAGCCTTAGGTGGTAGAGATAATGCAAGAATTGAAGGGGACTTTTACATCCAAAATAGTATTAGTATTAGACACAACTCCCCAAGCTAAATTCATTGGTTATTCACACAACCAAGTAGTGAAGCAACTGCAAATAAGTTACAAGAGGAGTATGATTAGTTATTCAAGGATCGTGTGAAGCTCACTATAGAGTATAACAAGCTAATGATGCAGGATCCACTAGCAACATCTCCACCAACAGGAGCTAAGGAAATAAGGACTTCAACTTCAATACACTTGATGAAATAAAAGGAAGATTTAAGTGCAAAAATAAATAAGCTTGAACAAAAAATAAAGAATTATCAGGGAGAATAGATGAAGAACCAAAATAACATATTAGATAATGTGATTAAGTACAAGGTATCCAAAGTCTTGGGAAAATTAGAGGAATCCAATCAATATTAATCCAATCTTAAGGATGCCTATGCCAAGATTGCAAAGGATCAAGAGAAGCTAGCGAATATAATGAACAAATGGATACCCAGGATTTCTACTATGTAGGGATATATAAAGGTGAAAGGTTTTAAAATGATATGTATACCAACATTATGCCTACATATAATATAGAAAAATTGGCAAGATAAAAGCAGGCATGCATGAAAAAATTGGTGCAACAAATAGATTAAATTCAATTGTTTTGAGTACTTAGAAATGAAGGTCATACTAAAACATAGAAAATAGGTTCATCGAAATGGGATGAAGAACAATATGGTTTGATGGACCTATCTTTCTTACTTCATTATGAAAATAGACCCCCACAAAGAATTGGCTTACAAACCTTAGGTGAATCAACTCAATGAGGGAATATGTTGGTTTCCTTATGATTGAGGATGGGGGTATCAGCCTGAACAACACTTTTGGGATAAAAACTAAAAATAGTATATCAACTCAATTATTCCCATTCAAACTTCAATAATCAATTTAAAACTCAACACAAACAAAAACATCAAACTTCCTACAGATCTAGAAATGGTAGGAGGGTGTGTACCTGTCACCAAAATCACTTTCTAGAAGCTTGACTGGGACTCATTCGCCCATAGGTTAATGGGTCTTTATGTAGAGGTTTTACAAATCTTTCAGGATCATTTGGTGTCAGTTTGAAGCTTCCATTTGATCTGAGTTTCAATGTCAAAAGTTCAGAAATAAGGTTTGTAGGTGAGATTATGTGGATTGACAACAAATATGACAATTTTTTGCAACTTTGCAACTTTGAGGTCTTCAATCCTTCTTCAACCTATAAACCTACACATTCATAAAGAGGAGAAATATGTTTTTTTTTGGTGGATGGGAGTTTTCCTTGTTCAAACCCCATTTTGGTAATTAAACCTTGAATTGAAATAATGAAACATGAAAGGAATGAACAATGAACAATGCTATGTTGCAATTCACCAAATCCTTGAATAAACCTTTGAAGGACTAAAATTTTGATCTTGATCTTGTATGAAATGGCTCCAATGGATGTGGATCTTGATTTGATAGCTTGAATCTTGATTTGAATATTGACTTTGATCTTGAAACCTACATCACAATGTTAGCTCCAAAAACATGCATAAGACCTTGCCATGATGTTTGAGATATTGATTGCTGCAATAAATCAATAATAATTTTTCTCTTGAATGCTCTTGATCATAAACTTTGCTATACTTTTTCTCACTTGAATTTTTAGCTTGATTTCTTCTTCTTCTTCTTCTAGGATTTGAATGATAAAATAACCTTGTATTTGTAGGTATCTATCGTTAATTTCTCAAAAATTAAACATTACAAGCCGACATTGAAATTTGAATTTGGGGACATTATATACCTCCAAAAACAAATTTTAAATTTGGTTCAAAGGGCCTAGGGAGGATCCATTCACCCATGGGTGAATGGGTCCCAGGTCCCTATTCCTAGAACACACTTTTCTCAAGGTAATGTATTATGTGTTGGCCTTAATTGTTGTCAGATTTCCCCTTCAGAAAATGTAATTTATTAGGCTTATATGTTGGTATGTGGCGACTGATCATGCTATACTGTATAGCCCATGGTATAAGAAAAATCCGATTTTGTAGAACCCAAAAATTGGAAGCTTCTAAGCTTGTTAAAAAGGGGTTCGGATGGGTATTACAGTATGATGAAAAACGTGATTATTTGCAAGATTGTAATAGGTTTTACACTGGATAATACAAGTATTGGATGGCTACGGTTTGGTGGATGTAGCCCGGATTGGGTGAACCACGTTAAATTATTTGTGTTATGATTTATCCTCTATGTGTTTTAGTTTCTCAGTTTATTAATTCAATCTTCATTTAATTGTTAGATATCTGCCATCTCTAACCCCTAACAAGTGGTATCAGAGCGAGTTGTGTTTCAATTATCATTTGTAGGAAAGTCTCATGGCTAAGTGGGAGTCTCACGGTTGAGTGGGAGCAATGGAAGATGAGGGTAATAAGGTTGAGAAGTTTAATGGGTAGAACTATCAGTTATGGAAGATGTAGATGGAGGACTATCTCTATCAAAAGGATTTATGGCGGCCATTGGAAGGGAAAACCAAGAAACCCGCAGCAATGTCAGATGAGGACTGGGAGATCTTGGATAGAAAGGCTCTTGGCAGTATTCGTTTGTGCCTAGCGCAATCAGTGGCATTCAATATTACAATAGCAAAGACAACTCAAGAGTTGATGGAAACCCTGGCGAAGTTATATGAAAGGCCTTCCGCTTTGAATAAGGTATTTCTTATGAAGTGTTTATTTAATATGAAAATGGTAGGAGGTGGGTCAGTTACTGATCATTTGAATGAGTTTAATACAGTCACCAGTCAATTAACTTCTGTAAAAGTAAACTTTGATGAAGAAGTTAGGGCTCTTTTGATTCTGTGTTCTTTGCCTGAAAGCTGGAATAGCTTGGTAATGGCCATTACCAATTCTATTTCTGGTTCAAATACATTGAAATTTGATGATGTTGTTGGTGTTATTTTGAGAGAGGAAATTCATAGGAAAAGCTCAGGTGGAACATCCACATCAGGCAGTGTTTTGAATGCAAAAGGCAGGGGCAGAACAAAGGAGAGAGGAAATGATTCTGTAAATCGTGGGAAGTCACAAGGAAAATCAAAGGACAGAAGGTCCCAATCTAGAAACAAGAAGGATTGTTGGTACTGCGGTAAGCCGGGTCATTTGAAGAAAGATTGTTGGTCTCGGAAAAGTAAAGAAGGAGACAAAAAGGAAGTAAAGAGGCAAATGTGGTAGGTAATAAATCTGATGAGGATGCTTTGATTCTTTCCCTTGATAATGCTGATGATTCTTGGGTGTTAGATTCAGGGGCTTCATTTCATGCTACCCCCCATAGAAGTTATTTTCTTGATTATTTCAAAGGATTTTGGCTGGTTTATTTAGGAGATAATGAACCCCGCCGATTGTTGGAAAGGGAAGAATCAAGATTAAGTTGCATCGGGAATCTGGCTACCACGTGAGGTAAGGCATGTTCCAAAGTTACAGAAATTTAATTTTAGCAGGGCAACTAGATGATGAAGGTTGTGTTGTTACATTTAGTGATAAAAATTGGAAGGTCACAAAGGGTGCCTTAGTAGTAGCAAAAGGTGTGAAAGTAGGCACCTTATATCTTTGTACAGGTCATACTGTTCCTTCTACTTTAATTGTTACGGAAAAGGGTCAATGTTCAGGAACAGTTGTGCAGTTCAACAGGTAGAAGATCATGCAGTTGTTGTGGACTCTGAATCAACACTGTGGCATACTAGACTTGGGCATATGAGTGCAAAAGGTATGAAATTACTTCATTCAAATAATGTTTTACCAGGTCTAAAATGTGTTAATATGGATTTCTGTGAAAGTTGTGTGTATGGAAAACAAAAGAGAGTTTCTCAAGGATGGGAAGCAAAAGAAAGATGAGAAATTGAGCTTGTGCATATGTATGGGGACCACTCGTATCTCTCTCAGTGGTCTTCGATATGTTACATTCATTGATGATGCAACTAGGAAGGTATGGATTTATTTCCTTAGGTAGAAATCTGATGTATTTGAAACTTTTAAAAAATGGAGAAGCTTGGTTGAGAATGAGATGGGTAAAAGGTTAAAATGTCTCAGATCCGATAATGGTGGTGAGTATTGCAGTAAAGAGTTTGAAGATTATTGTTCCTCTAATGGTATTCGTAGGAAAAAAAATGTTCCAAGGACTCCTACGGAAAATGGAGTGGCCGAGCATGAATAGAACAATAATGGAGCTGTGCACCACTATGAGATTGTATGTTGGGCTGCCTTTAAAATGTGGGTAGAGATTGTAAACACTGCTATTTATTTAATTAATAAGGTCCCTCTAATCCTTTGGGTTGTGGTATTCCAGAGGAAGCATGGAAAGGTAAGAAGGTGAGTTATTCTTTTCTCAAAACCTTCGGTTGTGAAGCATTTGCACATGTAGATTCTGAAAATAGAACCAAGCTTTATGCAAAATCAAAGAAATGTATATTTGTTGGATATGGCATTGATGAATTTGGTTATAGGCTTTGGGATTTTGAAAATCATAAAACCGTGGAGAAGGGATGTCATATTCAATGAGAAAGTGTTGTACAAAGATCTGTTATTACAGCATGAGAAGAAAGAAAATGATTATGCAGTGTTGGATGATATTCCAAACAATGATGTTTCAGTGGTTCCTCATGCAAAACAACAACAACAAATACCACAAACTCCTATTAGAGGATCTTCAAGGATAAGTAGACCTCTAGAAATATTTTCTCCTTCTTTGTATACTATTTTGTTAACCGATGTTGGTGAACCGAATATTATGATGGAGCTATGCAGGTGGATACCAAGGTTCAAGTGGGAGCATGGAATGGAAGAAGAAATGGACTCCTTGCTGAAAAACCAGACTTGGGAATTATGCAAGTTGCCTGCAGGTAAAAAGGCTTTACCAAACAAATGGATTTATAGGCTGAAAGAGGAGGATGGAGGTAAGAAGAGATTTAAAGCTAGATTAGTTGTAAAGGGATTTGCACAGAAAAAGGGTATTGATTTTGATGAGATTTTTTCTCCTATTGTTAAAATGACTTCTATTCGTATTGTTTTAAGTATTGTGGCTGCTGAAAATTTGCATTTAGAATAGCTTGATGTTAAAACAGCCTTTCTCCATGGTGATTTGGAAGAGTAAATATATATGGAACAGCCACAAGGCTTTGAGGTCAAAGGTAAGGAGAAACTAGTGTGCAGATTGAAGAAAAGTTTATATGGCTTGAAGCAAGCACCTCGGCAATGGTATTGAAATTTGACAGTTTTATGGTCGAGCAAGGCTACAAAGAAGTGTAATTCTGACCATTGTGTTTATTTTAAGAGGTTGGATAATGACAGCTACATTATTTTATGCTTATATGTTCATGGCATGCTTGTAGTAGGTCTAACATGGATCACATAAGTGAGTTAAAACAACAATTAGCAAAATCTTTTGCTATGAAGGATTTAAAGCAAAACAAATCCTTGGTATGAAAATTTGTAGAGATAGGAAAAATAGAAAATTGTTTTTATCTCAGGTTAATTATGTTGAAAAGGTGTTGCAGAGATTTCATATGGAGAATGCAAAAGCTATCAGCACACCTTTGCCTAGTCATGTTAAATTGACTAAGGATATGTGTCCAAAGACACAAGAGGAGGAAGAAAAAGTGTCCAAGGTACCATATGCTTCAGCTGTAGGCAGTTTGATGTATGCCATGGTATGCACAAGACCAGATATTGCACATGTTGTAGGAGTTGTTAGCAAGTATTTGAGTCATCCCGGAATTGAGCATTGGAATGCAGTAAAATGGATTCTCAGGTACTTGAGAGGTACATCCAATAATTGTCTATGTTTTGGGGGCTCTAATACTAATTTAAAAGGCTATGTTGACTCAGATTTTGCAGGGGATATAGATACTAGGCGGAGTACCATAGGTTATGTATTTACAGTTGGTGGGACAGCAGTGAGTTGGATTTCACGATTACAAAAGGTGGTTGCTTTATCCACCACAGAGGCAGAGTATGTTGCTGCAACAGAAGCGGCAAAGGAGATGATATGGCTGCAACTTTTCATGGATGAGTTGGGAAAACAATAGGCTAGAAATTACTTGTTTACAGATAGCCAGAGTGCTATACATCTTGCAAAGAATTCTGCCTTGCATTCTAAAACAAAACACATACAGTTGAGATATCATTTCATTCGTTCGGTGTTGGAGGATGGACAAGTCAAGCTGGACAAGATACATACAGATGTCAATCCAACAGATATGTTTACAAAGGAAGTGACAAGGGAGAAGCTGAGCTCCTCTTCAGCTTCAGTTGGCCTTCAAGGTTGAATTCAAGTATAACAGAGCAGCAAGGTCCAAGGTACTTATTTCCATTGGGAGCTGTAATTGCAGCAGTGTCGTCAGGATCAGTCTCCAAGTGGGAGATTGTGTTGGTATGGATCTTGATCAGTCTCCAAGTGGGAGATTGTTGGTATGTGGTGACTGATCATGCTATATTGTATAGCTCATGGTATAAGAAAAATCCAATTTTGTAGAACCCCAAAATCTAGAAGCTTCTAAGCTTGTTAAAAAGCGGTTCGGATGGGTATTACAGTATGATGAAAAACGCGATTATTCGCAAGATTGTAGGTTTTACACTGGATAATAAAAGTATTGGATGGCTGCGGTTTGGTGGATGTAGCCCGGATTGGGTGAACCACGTTAAATTATTTGTGTTATGATTTATTCTCTGTGTGTTTTAGTTTCTCAGTTTATTAATTAAATCTACATTTAATTGTTAGATATATATCATCTCTAACCCCTAACATTATAGATGTAAAATAGGGCTTATTAAGGAATAATTAATTCCAATTTATTTGAGGGGGGCCAAAAAAAGTGTGAAAATGTAGAGTACATTTTTTGACACTACATTTAGCCCCCACTTTAGTGAGAGGATGACCTTGTGTCAAACTCACACTAAAGTAGACAATCAAGAGAGGTCTAATTATATAATTGTTGGAAAGATAAGATGACAAAGGCCAAGAAGGATGATCAAGCCCCCAAGATCTAAGATCTCATGGAAAAACTAACAAAGTCACAAGGTGACACATGCCTATGTTTGATGTGCAACAACAATGACAAGATACTCAATCATGCAATGTCAAAGACTTAAATAATGAAAGAAAAAGGGTTGGATCAAGCCTCGATTGTTTGTCCATCTAGATATAGGTCAAGCCTTAGCCATTTGTTTGTAAAATGTTTACAAGTGGAAACCCACTGATGGGCTTGATCATTAGTGCTTTTTCTATTACTTTTCATATGCTTTCAGACACTTTTTATACATTTTCTAAGTATCTTTCGGATAAAAACTTCCATAATATGCTATCCTTTCATAATATACATTACAACTTTGAACCTAGTTTGAATAATTTGAAATATGGTGATAATATTTGTATCAATTGCATGATTTAATATGAGTATGTATGCATATGAATAGAATTATGTGATTTAATTATGAAGCTTAGTTGTATATGTATGTTGTATGGATTAACCTCT
Organism: Sequoia sempervirens; assembly: GCA_007258455.2. Classification (NCBI taxonomy): domain Eukaryota; kingdom Viridiplantae; phylum Streptophyta; class Pinopsida; order Cupressales; family Cupressaceae; genus Sequoia; species Sequoia sempervirens. The sequence goes on from VDFB02047230.1 coordinate 280,115,496, forward strand.
TTGCAGCTCAGCATGAGGTAACAAGAATAAAGCATTTGTAGCAAGAACCAAAGCAACAAAATAGGGGACCAGTGAAATTCAAACCACCTTAAGTGCAAGAAGTTGTGGAGTTGGACGTGAACCATCATGGAGGGAATAAATACTAAAGGAGGATACTTGTTCTAGAACTCTGAATGTTTGTTGATGTGTTCCACATGCAAGTTGTTTCATTTAATTTCTTTGTTGAATAAGTATTTTCTTCCTTTTCAGTTAGAATAAGTAAGCCAATCTTAATTTCATATCCTCGTATCTAGGAGTGGGATTAATGGTTGTAGTTATTTAGTAGTTTGAATAAGTATCTCCCCATTTTTGTATAAAGTTAGGGGATTAATTCATTGCAATGTTAGTTGTTTGTTACAAGTTATCAAGCAGTTATTCATTTTCTAGTTTTTTAAGTTATCTAAAAAACATGTTGTTAGAATGTCATTATTGAATACAATCTGCAAAAAGGATTCTAAGCTAGATTTGTTTCTTAGTTAAGTGAGATAGTCCCCTAAGCTAGCCACTCAAGGTACTTCCTTTCACTTCATTTACTTACTTATTCATTTATGCATTCTTGTTAATAACATTTCTGTTTGTTTCATAAATATATTGCAAGTAAAGTAGAATAGTTCATATGGTTGATTACAATAGTTGTTCATGAACAGTTGTATAGATAGTGAATCTTAGCACTCTGGAGGTTAAATTTGATTGTTTTGTTATTCTGAATGAGTTCTAGATTGATTTTGTACTTATTATTAGTAGTCACCTACAGCCTATGCTGCAGGTACCCGTAGCCATTAGGTTTTGTAACTACTTTTATTAATTTTGCAATTTTGCAAAATTCCAGCAAAGTAAAATAGTTTGAATAAGTTTGCATACGATAATTTAGGTGAACATGAGTCTGTGAAGGCACACATAGTGCAGTACCATCATAATCTTATGCACCTTGGTTGATGATTTAATGTAGTCTTAACAATGTGAAGTGGACTGTTTAGCCAGTTAACCTTTTGAATTGAGTAAATTTTACCAAGTTTACAACACATTAATTAGACTCTACATTTTTTGTGTCATTGTTAGGGATGGTGCTATCTTCGCAAACCTATTTTTATAGTTTTCATAGTTAATTTTTCTTTTCAAGCATTAGGACTATTAGATATCACTTTTTCAACACCAAGCTACTAACATTGTGCAGGCCTGCTCAATCTAAAGTCACATTTTATGTATGTGAAGGTGGAGAGATCTCTTGGGTAGGTACCTTCCTTCTACACACTAGGAACCTATTGCAAAAATTGTTGAACCTAGTACTCAGAGTGAAGGTACCACTAAAGAAGAAATTTCATTTTCACAGACTTCTAGTGCACATACAGAAGGAACATATCACACCATGGGTGATGCAGTGAATGATGATGATGCCTGACCAACATTTGGGTTTCCTATTACTAACCAAGAAAGGGCCACAGTACTGAAGAACATTGCTCCTTCGGCCTTGCCAGCTTTCTATGGGTTAATGACTGAAGACCCAAATACTTTTCTCTTTGAATTTGATGTCTTATGTAGAAGTTATGACTATAATTTTGATGCACATGGGTTAAAGATTTTTCTTTCCTCTCAAAGATGCATCTTTGAGATGGTTCATGGGATTAGGTAGAGGTGTTGTTCCTAACGGGGACACCATGAAGACATTATTTTTGGAGAAGTATCAGGACTACTATAGAGGACTTGACAAGAGGAAGGATGACATATTCTAAATGACACCAAAGGATGATGATCCTTTAGAGAATTATGTTGAAAGATTCTAGTTTTCTCTAAAGAAAAATCCCCTGAACAAGTTGTCAAAAGAGTCCCTCAAGCTAGTATTTTTGAGAGGAGTTAATGAAGACTATATGGATTCCTTGAACCTCATTGATCAGTAAGATATTTCTTAGAAATCATTTATAGACATGTGTAAGGTTTGTAGAATTTATTCTAGGACCTTTACAATGTGCACATTTTGATGAATGTGCCCATAAATGCAATTACATGGAATTTGAAATTAGTGAAAAAACAAGGTGGAGGGAGAGTCAAATAAAGTTATGGCCACTTGGCTCAAGGCAAAAGGACTTGTAAGATAAAATAAATTCCTTGTTGGAAAGACACATCCCATTTGGAGGGATTTTCAAATTTGGAGGAATATTCCCTCAAAGATGCCAAGTTGAGAGAAAATGAAGATTTAATAAACTAATTAAATTGATTTATTTCTACAAGTGGGAAAAGCTAGAGGATGGGACATGGATTAAGATTAGATTTAATCGAGATTTGATTAAATAAGAGGAGGTTATGTGATTTGACAATTTTGACTTAGATTTTAGGATTTAAATAAATCAAAGTTGAGAGGAGAATGATTTTAGATTTAATTAAATAAAGATTTGATTTATTTAATCAAAGAAGATGATGTTAGTGATTTAATTAAACAAATTTGATTTATTTAATAAAATGAGGGACTTTAGAAGTTAATTAAATAAAATTGATTTATTTAATTAAAGGGGGACTTTAGGATTAAATAAATAAACTGATTTATTTAATCAAAAGAGGATAATGATTTAATAAAATAAATTTGATTTATTTGATTAACAGAGGAATTAAGATGAATTAATTAAATGGTTAATAGAGGGGTGATTAAAGAAGAATCAAAGTTAGTTGATCAGGATATTTTTCATGTCTACAACAACAATACACAACCACAAGGCTAGAATGACAAACAACAAGATTCAAATATAACTAGAGGGGCTAGACTCCTCTGCAAAACACCTAAGAACTAGGAGGAAGGGACTAGAAGGTGCCACAAAACTAAAAAATATGAGGGATATAATTTGGAAGAGAGTAGCACCAAAGTGGAATGCCACATAGAGTTTAGGCCCAATAAAAAGGGCAAGGCGGAAATGGTAACCAAACAAGCAATAGATACTAGAAAGACAAATGCAGTGACCATAGAAGAGGAGGAAAGCTCATAGGGGGAAGAAGGATTCCACCCCACCAAGGAGAAACATGACCAAATAGTAGAACAAGCTAAAAGGATTATTGAACAAGAGTAGGAAAAGGAGAAGGAACAAAATAGCTACTTCATAGAACAAGAAGTGAAAGCACTCATACAACTAGTGAAATTGATAGTACAACTAGACCTTATTACAAAATTAAAGCAATTTAGTAAATATTCGAACAGTGAGCAAACACTGGAAAACAAGACCAATATAATGATTGGTCTCCAAATCCACCATAAGAAGATCCCTAAGGGATTGATCTCAGATTAGATGTAAACTTGATCCCTAAGAGAATTTGGGAATATTTGGGCCGATCGATACTAAAGCCAACTCCCTACAATATCAGTCTAGCCGATGGTACCAAAATGAATACTTTAGGTACCTGGAGGTATGCCAAAGTTAATGTGAAGGGGTGAAGAAAATAGTCGATTTCAAAGTGGTCACTATGAAGGAAACTTTTGACTCCAATGCATTGTCAGGGTTGAGATGGTTCATAGATTCTTGGGGAATCATAGATTCCAAAATATCATTTGCAGATGACAAAAGGGTGGTCCACATACCCCTCAATAAAAAGCAAGAAGAATCCTATATAGAGGAAGTTAATATGAAAAAATATGAGGATAATGATCAAATTATAAACACCTATTCATATCGATAACTAAAACTATAAAGGAGCACAATTCTGAGGAAGAAATTGAGGTAAACGACATTAAAGGTAGTACTGACAGTGAGATGGTACTAGAAGCATGGATGCAAGATAACCAAGAACTATATTCTTGAAGAATATTTGGTTCCTGAAGGATATTCATGATCAAAAAGATACCAACAGAAGAGGACAGTGTAGCGCAAGACATGTGTGATACCATAGAAAGTAATAGGGTGGATGACCAAGAGAAATCTTGTCAAGTCTATCATATCACAAAGGGAAACTCTCACAGCAAGCCACCCAAATACTTAGGAGTAGCTGAATTTTTAATCTTATATAGCCCAAATAGAGAGGATCTCCCGTGATGAAGAAGAAAGATTAGACACTCTACCACATACTCTTACTTGTACTGCCACATGATGGTACAATACACACAAACAAAATATTAGAAAGTGGGAAGCATTTAAGACCTTGATCAAAGCTAGATTCTTGCTAGAGGTAGGGGAATATGAAGATGTCCCCACATATGAAGAGGATGTCTTGTTGAAACACCACTTAGATGTATGTATACATTACTGGGAGGAGAACTATGAATATGATGATAGATTATATATACAATTATTTTATTAGGAATTAAATCTCATAGCAAAAACTTGGTATATTGACCAAGAAAGATGAGCAAGCTCGAACATGGTCCGAAATGACTACGGATTTTCTCCATACTTTTTCCTTCCATAGTGAAAACCCTTAAATCCATACTATATTACTTTGGATAAAGGAAATCATCTTTAGCTTGGTAGAAAAAGCGAAATAATGATACCACAACCCCATTCCACACCATTTGTAGAAGAAGAAATATATGAATACATTAACTGGATGGAATGGGAGGTAGCCGATTCAAAAAAGAATTTTTTTGTGGTACATGATGATGACAAAGAACATACACCAAACATAGAAATAGATCATGGAGAGAGTGATATATAAGAATCTACCACACCTAAACAAAAATAATACAATGAACTTATCAAACTAAAGGAAACAAACATTGTGGTAGAAGGAGATCCTAAGCTCGCACAAATAGGAGACTATTGGGATGAAAGAGTAGTTGCACAAACTATAGAAGCACTAACAGAATTCCAAGATTTGTTTTCTTAGAACTTTACTAAAATGAAATGAATCAAGGAGGAGGTCAAAGTAATGAAGATTCAACTCAAAGAGGGGTCCAAACTGGTCTGAAAGAGAAAATACAAATTAAATCCTAACATGAAGAAAGTAAAAACTGAGATAGATAAGGTGTTGGTTGTCAGAATAATCAAACTGATAGAGGATGTGGACTGGATAAGTCCAATGGTAGTACAAAACAAAAAGATTAGAGAGAAAAGGGCGTGTGTTAACTTTTGAGAGTTAAACAAAGCATGTTTACATGATCCATTCCCAAAACCCTTTATGGAGGAAATATTAAAATCAGTAGCCATTCAAGATATCTATTCATTCACTGATGGCTTCTTCAATTACCACCAAGTAAAAATCAAGGAAGAGTACTAGCCAAAAACAACTCTTGCTATTAAATGGGGTTCCTACATGTACACAGTCATGCCATTTGAATTAAAGAATGCCCCGATAGTATTCAACTAGATAATGATCAATACCTTCAAAGATTTTATTCATAATTTTTTAGAAGTATACTTGGATGATTGGATGGTATATGGCCTAGTAAAATATCATGTGCAGGTCCTCCAGATGATGCTAAACCAATGCAGAAGCATGAAAATATTATTGAACTTGAAGAAGTACACATTTACGGTATCGTGTGGGACTCTCTTAGGCCACATTATATGTAAGGAAGGGTTAATGGTAGAACCCATGAAAGTTGCTTTCATCCTCAACTTACCACCACCAAAGAATGCTCCATAGGTCAATGCATTCTTAGGGTACACAAGGTATCACAAAAAAATCATCAAGGGTTATGCCAGTGTTGTAGTTCCTTTAGAAGAGCTCTTATTGAAGAAAATTAGAAGTATAGAATGGAACAAAGAAGCACAAAAGGCCTTTGATACCTTAAAATATAAAATTGCAAGCACCCATTCTAATATTTTGAAAGTGGAATAATCTCTTCCATGTTCATGTTGATGCCTCTCACATAGAAATAGGTGCGGTAATCATCCAACCTAAGGAAAACAAAGATAATACTATAGCTTTTTCTTGTAGAAAGCTATCTATAACACTAAAGAACTATACTACCGAATAGAGAGAGAAGCACTAGCAATGGTGTATACATTACAAAAGTACAAACACTATTTACTATCGACACCATTCACTTTCTTCATAGATCATGAGCCCCTCAAATAATGATCATGGGACCCTCAAATACTTACTTAACAAATTGATAGCCCATGGCCAAATATCTACATGCAATAATTCAATTTTAAGATTATGGTGAAACCCATAAAGAATAACCAAGGACTGAACTACTTGTCAAGGATTGAAACCAGTGAAGAACCATATACCCATGGAGAAGAACTACCAAGTACACACTTTTTTTGGATCATTATGGTACCAGAAGAGTTGGAAGACATTGTTTTACTATCTATCAGAAAATTCCTAAAAGACATATCATTACAAGACAAACAATCATTAGTGTAGAGGGTAGCCTCATACACCTTAGTAGAAGGTGAACTACACCATCTAGGAAAAGATGGTATCTTGGGAAGAGTTGTGAACAAACACAAGATGAAATCTATCCTAAAGGAGGAACTTGAAGGAATTGTTTGAGTTTATAATTCTAGAGAAACTACCGCAAGAAGGGTAAAACTAGCAAGCCTATGGTAGCCCACCTTACATAAAGATGCCTCAGAGTATACCAAAGGGTGTGATATCTACCAAAGGGTATGGAAACCTACTACACGAGATGAAATGTCGTTGAGATCGGTATTAGCCCAAAACCCATTTGAGAAGTGGGTAATTGACTTTATAGGACCAATTGACCCTCTAGCAAAGCATTCCAAAACTAAATTTATCATAACTAGAGTAGAACATCTAACAAATTAGGTAGAGGAAAAACCAACTAGATATTATACCATGAAAACTATCACAAAATTTTTATATGAAAATATAATTACCAAATATGGATGCCCTTTAAGCATAGTCAATGACCAAGGTAAACATTTTGTAAATAAGATGAAAAAGATTTACTACAAAATTTTATGATAAATCATAATAGAAGCTCCCCATATCATTTGCAAGCTAATGGAGCTAGTGAAGTACTAAACAAGATAATTGGTAAAACACTACCAAAAATGTGTGACGAGAATTGGAAAAAATGGAATGTCAAGATACATGTGTTGCTTTTGGCATATCGTACATCATACAAGAGGACTAGTAAGTTCACTCCCTTTCAATTGGTATATGGCCTTGATGCAACAGTACCCAAAATTTCATAATTCTTAACATACGTACTGCACTGACTTTGTGGTTAGAACAGGATCAATCTTTGATGACAAGATAGAAGAATTAGAAAAACTAGATGAATTTCGGCATATTTCTATGTATAAACATTAGTTGGAAAGACAAAGACAAAATACATGGCATGACCAGAACCTACGGTTGAAAACATTCCAACTAGGGGATCTAGTGTTGTATGATGACAAAATTAAAAAGCAAGGCAAGCTAAAGGTTTAGTGGCTAGGACCATATTATATCCACAGTATAATCGAATTTGGAGCAATAAAAATGAGATAGCTGGATGGTACACTTATAGAAAGGCATGTCAATGGAGAAAACTTAAAACATTACCACCTATCATCAGATTAAAGATATCAAACACCATAAACACTCCATGTATAATATGTACCATAGTTAGACCTTAGAAAAGAAAAAATTAGAAAAATAAAAGCCACCTATCAAATCAACCTAATGGCTTGAAAAAACCCATGAAATGAGAAATTTCATTTAATAATGAGCTACCACCTTACCTAGATCACAACTTATACCCCACTAACCCACCTCTATATAACACCATTTTGTTTTACTTCACCCCTCACAATTGCAATCATACTTTAAGTCTGCACTAAGCCTCTGCTAGGCATTTTCACAATCTTACTTATGCTAAAATGGTCGCTCCCATAGTAGTAAAGGTCTCAAAGATACCTAGACCCATATTCAAATGGTATCCCTATAAGGCATTAGAAATTGAACAAGTTGGTGCATTCTCATCATTACCCAATGATGTCGTGTACCTAGAGGATGTCTGAAAATACATCCATGAGAAAATAGCAGAAATCAATCATATCAAATTGGAAGACCTCCGCTACAAACTTATGGAGGATGATGACAAAACATACAAAGTAGAGTATATGGAAATTGGGTGAAAAATTCTCAACATCTAGAAGGACTACCCAAATTTATGTGATGAGGATGCATGGGTTTGAATTGTGCTGAGATGAGTGGACAAAAAAATCATATACATGGATAAACCCTACAAAATCACATAGGGAGCTATCCACGTGGTGATAGGATTACGAATGGTAGGTGAAATTTTGGCCAAAAAGGTCATCAAGAATAGTGAGGTCAAAAATTTTATCGGAGCTACCTTTGATGATAGAAGTTTGAGTATGAAAACAATCACAAATCCTGAGGTTTGGTATGTAGTGATTGGAATTGCTTACAAAATCTACTATGCCAACTGAGAGGACTCTGCAACTGCCATTTCCATTCATAACACTTATTAGATGGTGGTAGAGGGAAAATACTTTGACTTGTGCAATGTCATGAGGGAGAAACTACTTGAGAATATCTAGAAAATCAAGACCTCCAAGTACCATTTTTTGGTATGGTACACTGCTTATTTGTTTGATTTTTTATTTTCTAAATGAGCTACCAAAATTCAAGGGGAAGGTCTAGCAACTCAACCAGACTATCGTAGCACAAATCAAATATCATATCTACTAGTTCCCAGATCAACAATTATACAAAGCCGCATATTCATGGTTTTTCAAAACCTTCCAAGAACAAATGTAGCTAAGGGAAAGGCTTCCCTATTCATTCACACAAAAATACATCAACACCATAACATTCACAATGGAGGACTTTACATACATGGAGGTAGTCGAACTCCACACAATCTGGATTCCAAAACTTCCATATGAAGTTTCTACACAAGAGATAGATGCTTATGCAACAACCCTACTCCAGCATCACAAGGACACTTCTACGAAAAAGGTTCAAGACAGACAAGGAGGTCATGGACAAGAAAATTGGCCAAAAGGCTAAGGATAACTTAGAAAATAATTTTAAAAAATACAAGAAATGGGGCATACCGAAAGGAGGGTTTGAATAGTTTGTGACTATCGTATTGTAATTAGAGCCTTCCAGGAGAAGATAAACAAGGTTTAGCACCACCCCATCAAAGAAATTAGAAGGACCCTAAACCTTTGCACCAATAGTGTCTCACCCGGGGAAGCCACCACAAGCCCCAAAAAGAACCAGACATGTGTGGCCTAAAAAAAGGGCCAATAAGTAGATGATGAAGGAGGCAAAGGAAGCTAAGATAGAAGAGATAAAAGAAGAAGAATAAGTTGAGCAACCTCTTCAAAACAAGAAAGAGGATGATTCACTTTAGTAACCCCTCCACCAAAAAAATCAAAGCAATCAAAGGTAATTCCAGAGCCACCAGAGATAAATTTGGAACAACAATCCTCAGAGCAAACTCAAGAACTAATTAACATGTTGGCAACCTATAATGCCATTTTCCACCATGGAATGTCACTGTAAATCCTCAAAATGTACGAGGATTATAATGAAGAAAATAAAGATAGATTCATTCAAATCTTGATGCAATATGTAAATCATTCCAATAAAGGCCTCGAAGAGGCAATGAAAGAATTTTTGGAAGAAATTGGGGCAATAATAAGGGGGAAATGGGTTAAGGCCTTGGCATGGGACAAAGAGATAAAGGAGCAACACTCTCATCAATTAGCCCAAACATGATGGAGGAAAAAAAGAAAGCCTTGGCATAGGCACATGCACAAGAGTTTGAGACCAAACAATGGATCGATAGACGCATGTAAGATAATCTAGAAGATATATAGGTCATTTGAAAGGAAACCAAAGACATTACCCAAAAGCTATATGAAGAAATGAAAAATACCAATGAACAAGTTGAGGGCCTAACTCCAGAGGATAATACTCTTGGAGAAACATGAACTACCATGGGAGAGGATATGGAAAGACAAGAAGAAAAGGTGGAGGGCTCTGAAGGAGAAGGAAACAAGAACATAGATGATTCTAGAGACTAGGTATCTACTCCATTATATAATATCTCTACAATCAAGAAATTTTTATCACAACAAGAATAGATTCAAATGATGCTCTCTCCATAGCTACTGCAAGTACCATTGTTTGGGTCACAGGTAAATTAATCTGGCATGTCACCCCTAAAAAAGATACAACTAGGGGACATCTTCCATGCAATCACTTGGGAAGAACCACTGAACAAGCACATTCAACATGTAGAAAAATTGGAGGATGTGGTCATGACATTACAGAATCTTATCCCTCATCTTCCACAAGATGCTTCACTCTTGCTACCTTAATAACTGAAGTATCTAGTGGATAACTTGCAAGCATATTTTTCCTCTACAAAGGCCAACATCATTAAAGAGGCCCAAGAAGAGTTGACTAAGAATAATATTGAGTAGTTCACCAAAATATGTGCTACCGCATAATCTCAACTCAAGCTACAAATAAAATAGACTAGGGATAACATCAAAGAGGTCGGGGTAATACTAATTTTATTTACAATGGCCAAATACAACAATGAACCTCTACAACTAGATAATTTAGCTAGAAGAATAGATCACACAAGTGGCCTATGATCCACTACAAGATCCATTCAAAGCTACAAGGGATCAAGTGGAGACTCTTCACATTGAAACTATAGTAGCTCCATACCCAACGAGAGCTAGTAAAAGAGCAACTACAACACTTATGTGAGACTATCAGTAGCAAGTTGAGGTTCCTCTAACTCATTTTGAGGGAATCCAAAGAACTAATGGCCAACATATCAATCCCAACTACTCTCTAGGAGGAAAAAATACATTAGCACAAATCCAAGGACAAATTGGTACACTCTTGTAGGCTCAAGAATATTGGATAGTGACCATGGCTAGAGTGAAGATACAATGTACAAGCACATCCTTCCCAACTAATCATCATGTCTTGAGGATAAGACATCATTTTAAAATGGGGGGCGATGTTGGAATGTCAAGGGTGATAATAGAGCATACCATAGGCTATTGGAAGAGGTTCACAGTACTGGGAAAATGCATTAGATATAGATAAGATTCATGTCCCTTCAAGGGAATACATGTATATATGTGATGTTCATAGGTGAATAGATATGAGTGTAGATAAGTGATAATGAGATAGATTTGTATATAGATTCAATACCGAAGAAGAGACTAAGACCCGCCTTTTGTAACTATTATGATATAATACAAAGGAGTTATAAGGATTATATATGTTTGTGATGGATGCATGAATATTTTATTTGATTTCGATGTTATATGGTACATGTATGCCTTCTAGATTCTTACCACGCATTCTTTTTTCTCTTATTGTGTCCTTTGTGGTATAAACAAACTACACATGGAGTGTTGGGGGTACAAACCTCTGGACTGTAGTTTTCCCATTTCTCTTGCCAACAAAGGTAAAATTCAAGTATGGTCATAAATAGATATATTTTCGTGCGTACATTTTTTCCCTCTTAGAGATTATGTTGCAATGAAGATAAGTAACATAATTTCAAAGAAGAATTCAATATAGTGGGTAAGTAAGGTATAGGGACTAGTGGCATGATGCATCATTCACTAGAAGCATGGGAGTTAGGTATGCCCCATTGAGAGTACATGTGAGTTCAAAGAACATGAGTGTGCTCTTGAAATGGATGGGAGAATTAGAGGGTGGAGGATAAAAGGACATGGAAGAAGAAGATTTGGATCGAGGAGGATGGATAATCATCATGTTGAAATGGTATAAGCAACCTAGATTTGATATTGTACTTGAATTCATGCACCAAGGTATAAGGACCAAGATGACAATGTGCCAAGTACATGATCAAAAAGGTCAAATGCAAACATATGCCTTATAACACCACGATATATAAGACCATGATTCCCTTGTGGAAATAGAGTGAAAAAAATCATAATAAATGAAAAAAATGATAACACAAAAGCAATAAGCAAGCATGCACAACAAGCCAAAAACAAACTAGGATTATAGCCCTAGTCAAGTTGAAAATCAATCGATCGATTGATTGATTGATGCTGATGAGGATACAAAATTTAATGATAAGAATAGTGTGTACCCAAAGGAATGTTTTGTTAAAGATAAGAACATGTGGATTGGGAAGGATACATCCCTATGATGATAATGAAAATGGATCAAAATATTTCAATTGATATGGATTAAGATCATGGATTGCTTGTGGATGATGGGATAGATTGCAATATTGGATTGAATGGATTAGGATTTGATTACATTGAATGAATTGGATTGATATTTTTGGATTGGATGGAGGATAGAAGATAAATGGATTGGATAGAATAGGATTATTAGAATAAGAGATAGAGGAATAGATGGGATCCAATGACAAGGGGTAACCAAGGTTTGGTAATAGATGGATGGAGGGATTTCTTAGATAGGAGATAAAAGGATTAAGTGGATGGATAGGAAGTAGAGCTCTAAGGATTATATTGCAAAGGAGTAAGATGCCCCACATTAAAGGGAATACAATTATGGATGGAAGATGATAAAAAATACATGAGATGGAGGGATAGTCCATAAATGAAAATTAATGGTGGAGGAATTAAGGTTATCATTGTGCAAATAATGTATAGATATTTTGTAGCTAGCCTTATCAAGATCAAAGGAGGGAAAGGAGGATGCATTTGGATAGGATGGGGGAGGTAGATAGTGAAACATAGGAAAATGGTGTGCTGTGTAAAATGAGTAAATGGAGAATGTACATACCTATCTTCCTAATTTCATTAGGAAAAGAGATCTCCCAAAGGTAGGATTTTCTTTCAACCTTGAGGTGAGTCAACCCTATTGGGGGATCTGCTATTTCGCTTATGATAGAAAATGATAAATGTGACTGAAATTCACTTTGGGGACATAAAAATAAAATGCTTAATGAACTCAATTGCTGATTTAAAGGATAATACAGAGAAAACCACAATCTTCCTACAGATTTGAGAAGGGTAATTTGATATTTACCTATCACCAAAAGTGGTTGTTGAGTGTCCTATTGGGATATATTTTCCCTAGAGTGAATGGGTCTTTGTACAGGGATCCAAAATCTACTTTCATAGTCCTTTGGTCCCAAATTTGAGCTCCTGATTCTACTAGATTCCACTGTCAGAAAGTTGGAAATAAATTCTACAAATGAGTTTCCATGGCTTGACAACTTTGATGACAACTTTACAAAATTTCTCTTTTGATCCAATTTCAATTCTTCTTCACTTGTAAATCTGCACATACAAAGAGAAGGAAAAATTGTTTGTTTTTGGTGAAAATGCAAACCCTGGTTTGGTAATTAAACCTTGATAATGAAATCATGGTGAAATGGATAGAATTTGATGAATGAACAATGCTATGTCACAACTCACCAAACCCTAAATGGCTGACCTTAGAGGACTGATTTCCAACACATCACTCTAAGGATTAGATCTTGCATTAAAATGGCTTGATTGGATGCTTGATTCGACACTTGATTTGATGCTTGAATGCTTGAAACATACACCACAATGTTATCTCCAAAAACATGCATGAACTTTGACATGATGATATAATCTTGATTACTATTGTAGATGACTGAATAAATCTACTCTTTAATGCTCTTGATAATAATATTTTCTCTTTGTGAAAGTTGTCTTAATGTTACTTAGTTTCAATTGATCAAATAACTATGTATTTATAGGTTTTCACCTGATTTCCCAAAAATTAGATTCCACAAGCCAATGTTTGAAACTTGAATTTGAATCATTAGAATGCCACCAAAATATGTTAAAAATTAGGTTTTGGCACTTGAGGACCCATTCACCCTTGGGTGAATGGGTCATGGAACCTAAATCTAGGACACAATTTCCAAGATGTTTAAATTAATTTGTCAATTGTTTAATATAGGTTCCCCTTTTGAAAAATAAGAATAATAAGGCTTTGGAATGCAGAATTTGGTCAATTAGAAGCTTAATTAAGTCCAATTTAATTAAGGGACCCAAAAATAGTGAAAAAATGTAAAGGTGTACATTTTTCTACACTACAAATAGGATGAGGGATAAGAGATGGGGGTTATGGAGGATGGAAGGAGTATATATTTTAGTCATAGCCTCGTCAAGATCAAATGAGGGAAGGGATGATGGATATTTTGTATAGGATTGGAGGATGAAGATAGGATGAGGGATATGGATGAAGTATATTGGGGGATGTCAATAAAATTTATGGTAGATAGGAAATATGTTGCTTGAAGATCCTTAGCCTTGTCAAGATCAAAGGTGGAAAAGGGAGGATGTATTTAGATAAGATGATGGATAGCAGATGAGGAATAGTAAAGAATGTGGATAGGGTTTTGTAGGTAGGATAACATGGATAATGTGTCTCCCAAATGTAAAGTGGAAAAGGATGGGTGATGGAGAAATGGGAGAAGGACTTAAGTATCTAGCTCCATAAATAGTATCCCTTGAAGAATTGTTACAATGGACTATGGAAATTAGAAGTATGCTCACAAATATTAGACAATTGAGCACCTATGTAGTGGGGAGGGGCACATATGTGGGTATAGGAATATGGGGTTCCTATGCAAGAATATTAGGCACCTATGCAATGAGGGAGGGTGCCTATGCAATAGAGAGGGTTGCCTATAAGTAGAGAGGGGGAAGGAGCACTTATGCAGAGAGATTAGGTGCCTATGTAATGAGGAGAGGTGCCTCTAGAGTGGGTAGGGGTGCCTATGAAGTTTGGAGAGACACCTATGCACACCCTAAATAGGAATTTGCTTGAAATCCAATGTAACTTTTCATCATCACATAAAAATTTCAAATTCAAAATGTATTGGAAAACTAATCTATCTCATCATTATGGATCTAATGGTTTTTTCATTGAAATTGAAATTACAATCATAGATGTTGGTAAAATTATGGTAAGGGAGATGAAATGGACAAGGAGATGAGAGGGATAATGGTCTATGAAAAGTATTGGATGAGGGGGATGGAAGTATGGAAAATAAATAGTGCATAATGGATGGTATGTTGTAAGACTTATGGACGAGTGGATGGAAATGTTGGCAAGATCAACATTGGCACACACCTTGAAGGGTGGTGTAGTTTTGGAGGAGAAGTGGTTCTTGAATTAAATGGAGGGGTGGATTTGGATTTTAGGATATAAGGACCCAAAATGGATTTGGAGGATGAGGTAATTTTAGATGTATGATTGGAGAACATAGGAGTGAAGGAATCTGTTGAATTAGCAAGTTTGGATGCCAATTTAGATTTGTGGTTTGAAATACATTTCTTCTATGAATAACTTGGGTATCCATATGGTTTTTTCTTTGATTTTTTCTTGATAGGCCTTTGTGGCCTTTTGGATTTATATTATTTTCTTTTAAATCATATTTTTATTTGCTTTGGCATGTCTTTTTGAGGGAACATGGTGATTCATGTATGTATGTGGATTTTTTGCTTTATGTATTTGAGATTTGACATCCAAATTATTTCCAAGAGCAATGAGATTAGAAAATGGAGAGGAATTATACATATATCTTATGGATGGGTGAATGTATGTAGGATGTTGGAAAGATTTCAAGGATGTGTGCCTTGGTTGATCTTGATTTATGATAGGATGAAAGAATTTTTAGATAATGGGGATGTGGATAGTGGATTGAGGGATATAAGGATCCAAGATGGATGGAAGGGATGAATGATTTGGTTTTGGAACATAGGGACCCAAAATAGATAGAAGGGATGAAGGATTGGGATTTGAAACATAAGAGCACAAAATAAATTTGGAAGATGTATGATGTGAATTTTTGGAATTAAGTGGAGAGATTTGGGATTTTGGAGGGATGGAAGTAGTATCGATGTCTTGATATTGGTAGCCAAGGCCATGACATTTTGGATTTTCTTTGATTTGTAGGGGCTCTAAGATGCCTTTTCCATGAAGGGCTAACTCTTTACCTTGATAGTGCATAGTTTGAAAAATCCTTTTGGCAATGGGATACTTATTATTTTGGAAGCAAGATGTAAGTCCATTTTGAGGGGGATATGGCCTGTAAGGAATTATAGGTTCTTGGAGGAAACCAAATTGGATGAAATTATAGGAACCCATTTGATAGGTATGGGGTTTATGGATAGCTTGGATAGGGGTAATGAGATCTTGTCGAGGATTAAGATCATGACATGGAGAGGGAAGGGAACTTTGATCTTGACTTAGGGAGGGATCATGTGATGTAGTCCAGATGGAATAATTTTCTATTGATTATGATATGGAAGGGGATCATGACATGGAGTGGAAAGGGTGTATTGATCATGAGAGGGGAGATTACCATTGGATGGGATGAAAGGTGTGCTTTGATCTTGATTTGGAGGGGTATCGTGAGCTAGAATGGGAGGGATACTTGGTTATTTTTTAAGGGATGAGATCTTGATATGGGTTAGGATCATGAGATTGAGGCCAATCATGAGATGAAGTGGAAGGGAGGAAATAATGGGATGGAAGGGGATCATTGGATGGGATGGAAGGGATGTTTAAATTTTGACATGGAGGATAAACCATGTTAGAATTCTTTGGAATAAGGGGTTGACATAGTTCATTTTATGTTTATGGTTGGGTGGGGGAGGAATGGTGGATAAACTCTTCTAATTCAGTGGATGGAGGGATATGACATTCATCAGGCTTAGGGGATGGGGGTTGAATAGTTTTGATGGGTTGGATGGTGTTAGGATTTTGGAGGGGAATGATAGGTATTGTGTGACATGGCTATCAACATTGTGATGGGGAATTTTCAATGGTTTATTTCCTTGGAGTCCTTGAAGGGATTAAGGAGTGAGATATGTGGATGTTTTAGGCTAGAATGAAGGATTAGGATTAGATGGGGGATCAGGACTATGACTTAGATAATTTGGATTAGGTTAAGGGTTAGAAGTATGAATATGAGGATTAGGATTATGGATAGGGACATTAGGAGTATGGATTGGAGGATTGGGATTGAATGAATGATTAAAATTATGGATTGGGTAACTAGAATGATAGAATGGAAGATTGGGGGTGATGAAGGTATTGTCCAAATTTGTAGATTAGGATATGTATATAAAATAAGGTGGAGATATATCTATGTTGGATGGGGAGTGTATGTAGGTGAGCGACAAGAGGGAGATATGGATGGGGTTGGAGGAAATTTTTTGATAGGGAATTGTTTTCCCTTGTCAAAGGAGGAAGGATAAGAAATATGAGATGGATTGGCATTGGATATAGTTTTTTGACGTGGCACAAATGAATATATGGTAGATGGGTATGAAGTCATGGGATTGACTTGGTAAGTGGGTATGTTGATGGTGTTTAAGATGTTTTGGTGTGAGGATGATGGTTTAATGTGTTGATGTGTGGTATGTTGGGGAATAGGGGTGTTTGTAGATGCTTTAACTTCATAACCATATTGTCAAACCAATCCTTGAAATTTGTATATGGAAAATAGATTAGATGGTTGGACATGATAGAGGATTGATTGGAAGAGAGAATTTCAGAATTAATTTTTGGATGAGGGTTGAAATTAGTATGATAAATAAAAAATGGATTTGGGATTAGAATAATAGAAACTAAAGATAAAGATGGAGGATGAAATTGTATTTAGATGGAAGGTTTGGATTAGATAGGTTTGGAGTGAATATATGGATGAAGGATTAGGTTGGCTAGGAGATTGGATTGAAAAGATGAATGATTTAGAATATTTGGATGGATAAAGGAATAGATTGGAAGGAGGACAAATGGGTTTGGGTGATTTGGATAGATGAGGTATTGGATAAATGAACTTGTATGAAAATATCAAGAGAATGAACTAGGATAAAGGTTTTGTTGATTCACTAGGAGGTAGATTTGAAATCACATAAACAAACAAAGTGACTTGATAATAGGGATTTTTTAGTGGAAAATCTTCACCAATTGGTGAATAGTTCATATTGGACAATTAAAATTAGAAAATACATTGCAACCAATGGGGTGGCCATGTCACCTAGATTTTACGAGTTATTAGTCTAATAGATTTCAATTCACCATCAATTTATTTTATGAGGCATATGTAATTAATAAATTTTCCATAACAAACTATGCATTTCCAATGGTCTAATTAAAATTTTTGTCTGAAATCTTGAAAGCATGTATTAAATCACCCACATATTTTCCAATATTATTAAAATGGCATTATGTATTAGGACATGTTTCACCAACAACATTAAATTTTCATTGCGTGTGAGGATAAATATTGTCAATAAAATTTACAAATAATTACATATGAGGACCCATTTCACCAATACTATGATAACTATATGCTAATCGTAGGTCGATAATTGCCTTGAAAATTATAATGTATGTATTTTGTCGAGGTTTGATTCACCCAACATTTAAATGTATTGTTGTATCATCACACGAGATTCGCCAAATTTTTAATATAACATTTAAAAATCACATGGAATTTTCCAAATATGGATTGATATATTTATACAATTGAAAATCTGATTTATTTTTACATAATTTTTTCAATTTTCAACTTGTGAGCTCTCAATTCAGATCATAGGAAAGTTACAAAATTGATAACTATAGGTATTGATGCATTAGTAAATAGTGAATCGGTGATAACCTAAAGGTAAGTGATCATTTTTTCATAGTGTTATAAGATTATTTATCTCTTTGTCATTCTTGCTCTAATCTTAAAGATGATACTGAGTAGGGAATGGGATCTATATTCTATGATTCCTTCTTAAACAAGAAGACATTTTTGGTAGCCTTTATTTCATGAAAAATATCGAGCAAGAACAAGTGTAAGACTTCTTAGGGTGGTGAGAGGAGGCCATCAAAATTCCCAAAACATATAGTTACAATAAATTCATACTTTGGCAATGTTTTTGGTCCATCAAATCAAGATGGAACTACATCAACTCTTGCACCAAATATTAACAAAGAAGGAAATCCATCAAAGGAAGATCATAATGAGTTAATTGAATTGGATGAGGATGGCAATGCCACATAATATGTTCCAAGGGATACCCAAGGTAGTCGAAATGATTTAATTAACCTAGATGACAATGTTCACATCGTAGATGATGTTATTACAAGGAAAAGGAAATAAAATAAAATAAAATAAAGGGTGTGAGTGGGATATGATAAGGAATTTTTAGATTGATTGGGTGTTAAAGTACCCATTCATTGAACTAGTGGAGAATGTAAACAAAGATGAACCTCCAATAGAATGAAAGTGTAAGATTTGTAGTTGGAAATATAAAAGGGACAAGAAGTTGTAGCTAAAACTTGAAACTATACCAAAGCATATCAGTAAAGTTTTTGAAGAAAAAATCATAGATGAAAAGGAAAAATTAGTAGTAAGGCGTAAATCAAAGGAATAATGAATTCATGTTAAGCATGACTTGGAATATTATGAGCATATGCAAAGAATGGTGAAGCTTTTTGAATGTAGAGGGTCAATTGAAGCTCAATTTGGAAAGATAATGGTAAGAGCAAAACTGGAAAAAACTATTCGGTTGAGTGTTGTTTTTTATATTTTTTCTGAAGGGAATCCTATGATAGACTACCTAGAGTATAATAATTTATGAAATTTTTTGGGCATTCCTAACTTTCCTAGCACATATTGGTCAATAAACTCTAGATGGGAATGGGAAAGTTATCTTGTTGAGGTGGAAAAATAATATTTACAGGAAAAATAAAAGAGTCAACCTTCATTGTATTATCTTTAGATGAAGTTATTATGGTAGATAATACTTCTTGGGTATGTATTCATGTGTATACTATACACAAACATGTCCACCAACCTTATCTACTTTGTGTTCAGAAAATCAAGGAGAGTTCAACATCACAAAATCTATTTGAAATAGTTAAGAAATATTTGAGTTAAATTAGAGGTATGGATGAATTCACAATTTCCAAAAAGTTGGTGTGTGTAAGAACTAATGGAGCTTCAGTAATGCAAGGTCATAGGAATGGTCTTTGCATAAAGTTACAAACTATTTTTTCACCATACATGATTTCCATTCACTGCATGGCCCACAAAATGAATTTAGTATTTAAAATTGTAAGGCTTTTTTTTTCAATATTGAAAGTTGAAAATATAGTCTACTTTTACTGAAGTCCCAAAGAGTTTACAAAATTTCAAAATTTTGCTAAGGGAATAAGAGTGAGAAACAAGCTTCTTAAGGATGTTGATACTAGATGGATATCCTTGCATGGACAAGAACAAAGAGTGTTTTTAAAATGTCAATCCTTGATTGGAGTTTTTGGTTATTTTTTTAGAACCAAACTTGATCTCATTCACTCTCTATGAATTCACCACAACTCAATGGTAAATAGTGGTGAGGATTGGCCAACAAACAAGTAAGGATTACTTGGCCCTTACTTCTACTCTTTGGGCTCTATGAAACCCAAGAGGGTGATCCTGATAATGTCTAAATAATATTCCCTTACCATTTTATCTTGAACATTAGGACAAACAGATGTATTCCTATCAGATGCAAATAGATAAAATCCCTCAAGGATTTGGCTGAACCTTTAATGAATTAGTATCTAAAGCTAGAAATGAATGGTAATTTTGACCATTTTAATGCAATTATAGGTGTGTCAAAAATTGTAATTAAGGTTTGTGTTCTTTGTCAGGTACGGGTAGGCTCACTAACTTCAAAGATAACCAAATAAAAGGACCAGTGCCTTATCTATGGGTGACGAAATCACACTCACAATAAACTATAATACATTAGCAATAGAAACAAACATTTAGAGACTATTGTGCATTACTTTGCAACACACAACTTGATGCATCCAGAAATAGAAACTTCTTAATAATCCTTAAATTTCACTTACAAATCTATGATCTCATTTAAGCAATTATTTAGCTCTTTGAACTAAAGCAGAAACGACATGATTCATTCAATCAGAGTGACAAAAGACAAATAAAAGAACCTTGATCCCTTTATTCATAATTTGAAAGGAAAAATACAGAGGAAAGAAGCTAATTCTAGAACTTTCAATTATCCTTCACATTCCATTGCTACTGCAAAACCATTATGCTCATTACAAATCTAAATACATTCCTAAGACTCAACGCTTATCTATTTCTTTGTGCTTGAAAATACAAAACAACTCTTATATGAGCTCAGTTTTCAACCTAGACCACCTGAGACCCAAAATTTGAACCCCTGTAACTAGCCCTGAAATCCCATTTATAGAAACATGGGAGCAACATGCATCAAGCCAAATTATAATTTTGGTCACATTTACATTTAACACTCAATTTTATTTTAATTTCAGAAATTCCCCCAGATAGTTATATTTGCACTTTGCAAAGTGGGGGGAAAACACATAAGAAGAAACTTATGTTCATTTGTTGAGGAAGATATACCCACCTTCCAAAAGGCACATTTGTCACTGTAGCAGCACCAAAACCTCCCGCCCACATTAGCCAAAAAAGATATCCCCTTCAGCACCCAAAGCAAAAATTATTCGCTCATTGAAAAAGGCACACCCGTCGTTATGGTAGTGGTGTCATCAAAAACAAAAACACAAAATTGGGGTGATACTCTAATTCTTCAGGATCAGAGTAGGCACGTCCCCTTCATGATTTCGCTAAAACTAGAGAAGGTACTACCTCTCCAACATCAGAATCCTCTTGACCTACCATTGTGAGAAGGTAATGGTCATACTTTGTGTTAGTATTTGCTTCATCGCTCAAAGGACTAGCCAAATCCTCCATGGTAGAGTTGTGCCTCCCCATATAAGAATCATAATCCTTGTGGTACTTATTCTTCTTCTTCCTCCAAGACTTAGCCAATTTCCCACTAGGCTCATTCTTGTCATGAACCACAACCCTACTCCTCAGGTTGTTAGTACTCTTGACACCATCCTTCTTAGACTTATTACGAGCTTTCCTCTTCTCCTTTGGTCTTGCAGGAGCTCCTGGTGTGCCTTGTTCAATTTTAGGTGTATCATCCTGAGGTTCGAGCATACTAATCCTCCTAGACCTCTTGACTAATTACATAGACTCACTAGGCTTACTCATTCTTAAAAGAAATAGAACAAGAACTAGCAAACCTTCACTTGCAGGAAAAACTCATTGGTTTATGTTTGCAGAACAAAACTCCTAGACCCACGCAATGCTTACAAGCCCAAATGGAAATTGCAGGAAATTATATTCTCACCAACCTAAAGAATTTAGAATTCATAAGCCAACTAATGCATAATTGAAACAGAGTAGGATGAACAACTACTTACTCAGGAAGATCACTTCAATATCTCTGCAATTACTTGCCTTAGACTCACACACTTCTTCTCTGGATCCAAACCAATTTCTCAACTCTCGATGGCCACAAATGGTGAAATAAAACAATAGACAATCCTCATTAAGTAGATCAACTAGAGTGTGTAGCCATTAATGTTCAAAGAAGGCTCGCACAAGTGAGATGACAACCAAACCTCCAACTTTGAATCATGACTGTCAATCTTCTTGATTTAAAACATAATTAATGATGCTCCTCCACTATTGCTCCTTGCTTTTACAACGTGTGCCTCAAAAATGGAAATGACACCTCATAAAGCTACCGCATCGCCATTTGATCTCATTAGTCATCACTTGTCTAACATCATTGTGTATCATCATTCTAATCCCTGCTCCCTCAAGTGAAATGGTGATATGCTAATAGCTAGTGATGAGGGGAATATTCTCTCAAACATTATGTCGCCCATTGCTAATACATACTTTGGGAATCCATTTAAAACCGCAATGGCCATAAACAGTGCAAAGGCAACAAGGCATAACATTGAAATTACCCATCACTAATTTTCTTTGCAACGGTCATAGCATATCAACGATGAAGGAACCCAAATGACCAGTCAAGATCAAACCACGTGTCCATAAGCCGAGATCAAGGGTTGAGAAAGCGTCGCCCTTGACAATACTTCATATCAATGACAACATATTGGAAATAGGGACTCATCATGCATTGTTGATTCATAGCTCTAAAAAGTTACAAGCAATCAATGATGGCAAGAGAAACTGGCAATAATGAAGAGATCAGACGTATTGTGCATCACTAATGTAAAACTCAAGATCCATATCCTATCTTTGATATGTGATACAAAGGAAACACCACCCATTACACATCACTAATGTAAGTTGTGCATTCACAAAGTTATTTGCGATGAGCGATGGGAAAAGCGGTACATGGGAACTTAAGTGGAACAATTCCACACGTGCTCATAAGTTGTTCTGAAAAGGGCAGACCGCCTAGGAAAACGTAAGACAAGGCCTCAAAGGACTTAAAACCATATTATTCAAAGGATGTAAAGGCCAAACAAGGCTGATCATTCGACCTTACAAAATAAAATATTTCTCAGACCTAGGCACGAGGGGCCAGTCACTTCATGGGCTCCAATGACTTAAATTGTTTTAAACATGACTGAAAATGGGCACAACAGGTCAATGACAAAATATAACATTGCAAAGGGCATTAGACATAAGGCTTTTAAGAAGGATTTTTAATAACACAAACTCTAAGGCATGATGATAGATGAAACCCTAAGTCCCAAGACACAAAAATAGATAATTTTTTTGGAGTTTCGAGATGAAATACAAATAAATTTTAGGGGTTCCACCAGGAGTAACATGTACAAACATCTCAGCCGCCTATCATGGGATGAAGTTAGCTCAGTCTAAAGGTTTCAAGAAGGTTTAGATTGAGGGTGACTCTCTAAATTTTATTAAAAACCTAAAGAAATCCACTCCCCTTCATGGACAGTTGAATCTCTCATTTGGATGTTGTGGAAATCTTGAAATCCTTTGATCAATGCTACATTTCCCATATCTTTAGAGAGGGAAATAGTCTTGTTGATTTTTTGCTAGCATTGGGGTTAATGATCATTTGATATGGGAAGGGAATGACCCCCTTCCCATCGAAGCCTTAGTAAGTTTAAATCATGGTTTAAAAACATGCTAAGGAGGGGGCTCTTTTCATCATTAGCTTATTTCACATGAGCTTGTTTATGTGGTAGATTATTTCATGGTGTCATCCCTACTCTGATATCACCTTTTTTTTTGTTGATTTCACACTCATTCGTAAGAGGTGGCTTTCTAGATTAGTTATTTCCCCCTGCCACCTTACCTCTCCTACATGGATTATGGGTGGTTCTAAGGATTTTTTCTTAAGGATTCTTCTCATTCTCTACAAGTTTTTCAAGCTTTTATGGTTAATGGTGGTTCTGATCATGGGTGGTGACCAAAACAGAGTTGAACCTATTTCCTATGACACCATGAAGACCAATGCGAAATTTTGGGAAAGGTTGTAGTTGGGGGGTGTTATGCCTTACATGGAGAGACTCCATGGGCATGACCCTAAGTTGGCTGAGTCTTTCGTTCAAGAATGGAAGAACAAGGTTTTGAAGCTTGGGGGGGCTAGATTTAATATTACTAAATACCTAATTGCTGAAATTATAGGTCTTTCTATCAATGGCAGGAAATTTTACAGAGACAAAAAGGAGTCAAGTGTTGCGTTGGAAATTTTCTTCAAGGATGATGAAAGGAAAAGATTGGAGAACGTGAAATGTGAGGGTTACTATCACAACTCTATCAAGGCGATTTGAGGTGATGTTTCTGAAGAAATCATGAGATACTTTATGTTCGATGGGTGTTTCTTTGTTTTATCTAGTTATCATTTTGTTCTTCTCAACCATTTCAAGCATAAGAAAAATGTTTCCTTTCCTTTTTATCTACTTGCTTCCCTAGAGTGTGGTATTAGAGATCATAGGCGTAATCCCAGGAATCGTGTTCATCATGAGGGCCTTATCCTCCTTATTTCTAAGTATGTTAAGTCCTACATTGTTCCTGATCAATCTAAGAGGGTTATTAAGGGTTGACAGAATAAGCTTGATTTGGAATATGACACTAGGTCTGATTTGGGGTCTGTTGATGAAGAATATGAGCCTGGCTCAGATGCCTCCATGGAAGTTTGCTCGGAGCCTCCTACTCATTTTGAGGAGAAGAGTGTAAAGAAAGGAAAAATTCCTAAAACCCCTAATTTTGAAGAATATGAAATGGGTAGTCATGAGGTGGCTATTGGTAAGTTCTCGAGTGGAAAGATTGTGAAGGCTGATTCCTCAGGTTTGAAGAAAGGGAAGAATATTTTTGTGGGGGATAAGGTTGGGAAACCCCCTTTTTTTGGTTCAAAGGGTGGGAGATCCCAGAAGAAGCTAAGCAGATTGATGGCCTCAATCAAGAGGATTATATTAGCATTGGAGCTGATTCCCCCAATGTTGAGTCTCAATAGGTTGTTGGTAGTTAGGTTAATGTGGATTTGTAGGAACAGGGTTTGCAAGAACAAGGTTTAGGGAGGAGTGTGGATGAAGAACTTGAAAGCTCCTTATGCAAGATTAAGGTTCTAGTTGCTATCCAGAAAGGGAAGGATGTTCTTGAAAGTGAAAATCTTAGTAGGGATTCCTTAGAGGACTGGTCAGATGATAGGGATGTCCTCAATTGCAATAGGGAGGAGCTTCCCAATGTGTTGGGGTTGGTAAAAGATGGTACTTTAACTCTCTTCAAGCTTTTTAAGTAGGATCTCAATGAATTGAATCTCACTAATGTGAAGGTTTGTGGGCTAGATAGTAAAGCTATGGAGTCCTCTACTCCTTCAGAGCCTTCTTTGTAGGTTCAAATCAACCAATTTTTTATGCGACAAATATCATTACTAGTGAGATGTTGAAGCTGAAACAAGCTTTTGAAATGAGGATTGTGGCTATTGAAGAAAACTTGGATTGGGCTTATCATAAATTGGATAAGGTTGTGGATGTTAGCAAGTCCATTATGAAAAATGAAGCTAAGGGTTTGTGTTTTCTCAATGAGAAGGCGAGTCAGTGGATAGAGGAAGTGTCGGGTGGGAAGGATGTTACTGGTAATGTGGCTAGCCTTCCTAGTGTTTTGATTAGAGAGGTTAGTGATAAGGGTCCCTGTAATAGTACTTGTAATAAAACTAAGTTGAATGCTAGGGTTGCTACCAAGGAGGTCACTGAGGTTATGGAAGTGCACCAAAAGATCATTGACAGTGATATGGAGGTGGCTAATATCTTAAATAATTTGTAGTTCCCTATTGTTTCTATTCCTCTTTTGGCAGCTATTTTGTTGGTTTTTCACTACTTGTTAGTTGCTCATTAGTTTTTTTGTTTATCTTTTGATGCATTGTTCTTTTTTGTAAAGGTTTTTGGGGCCCCTTCAAAACCTATTTTACCTCTAATCAAAAGCATGTACAAACATCACTACATAATAGACAAATATCCTAACCTCTTACATAGGTTAAGTGATATAGAGATGCTCTTAACTTCTTCTGGTCTTCTCCCCATGCTAGATGAAATGAACAATCTTATGAAAAAACCCAAGAAACAACAATTTATATTTATGAATATAGTAAACTACATAGAATGACATCCATGACCTTTGATAGTCTATATCTATTAGATTATCCATTAGAAAGTCCAAAATTTATAAACTGGTAGTTACTTATAAATTTGAACAATCTTGATTTTTTTATAGTTTAATCTAAGCGGGGAGTTATATATCTTTGTACATAGATTTGAGATACCAATGCACTATGTAGGACATTTAGGTGCTCTAATAGAGAATCTTTAGTTACAACAGAACATTTTAACGACATTGTTAAAATTGTAAGTACTACTTTAAAATCAATTGCAAAATCTCTTTCATAAGAGATTCTAAAATGATTCCCTCGAGATGAACTATTTAAAGCTATGTCTATTATGTATCCTCAATTTTGGGTCCAAGCCCACCGTAAACTAGACCATTTTCATAACATAACTACCTTGGCTAAACATTTTTCAAAATGTTTATAATACAATGTACAAAAAATAGAAGGAATTATAAATGAAACTAAGCTTAGAGACCAATCTAGCCATTTTGGAATAACTATGATTGAAAATTTTGACTCCATGGTGAATCCCATGCAAGCAAGATTAATAACAAGGGTTTGGGAAACCTTAGGTCAGAGTGAAATATTGTGTGGTTCATTATCATAATTTTTTAAGTTTGTTGATTTATGTCAAGCCATGATATTGACGTCAGTGGAGGATGAGAGAGTTTTTAGTGCATTGGGCTTTAGGAAATCAAAGATAAGAAACAAACTTGACAATATTTTGGAAAATTGTTTGAGGATGTATACAACTAGGTATGATATCTTAAGTTTTCCTTTTGAAAGGGCACTCACAATCTGGAAGTCCATATGTGAAAGAAGAGGGTTGTGTAACACTTCAAACGTTAGTGGTAGTGGGACCAATGATAGTGACACAATGAATGTTGAACTTGAGATACAATTAAGCGGATGTATGTAGGGCGAAGAAAACAAAAACTAGACTCAAGATCAAGATGACTCAATCTCATTATTAGAGTGAGGACCAAGAGGTGAATTGTTAAATACAAGGGATTTAGCAGTTTATAGCTATTTATACTGCATTTCATGAATCTTATTCCAAATAGTTGTTGATGATATTTTATATTTTATTCCATGAAATTATGAATCAGATTAAATAAATTAGCATACTACTATTTTCCACTATTCCAATGTAGAATCTAAATTTTAAACATTATTTTTGTTGGTTTGTTTTTTGAATTCCAACTAGTTCTTGAAATTATCTAAAGGAGGATGGTCCTTTACAATATATGATAAAATTACGCATAATATATAGCAAGATATTGTTATAATATATATGTTCTCTTAAAATAGACAAGAACTACAAATAAAATACACTCAATTAGTAAGATTCTTGGTTCAATGGCTTATAAAACATGAAATAACCTTGAAAGGATAAGTTACAACATAAAAGGGAAAATAAATTTGAAAAAAAATGATCATGGATATATAACCAACACTCATACTTAGACAGGTGTCTTAAACCTCGGTTACAGAGTCAAAGAGAAATGCAATCATATTTTGAATAACAAACCTTAAATAAATTCTATGAAAGCTTGTATATCACTACCTTACAATGATATCCTTCAGGATTTACAACCAATTATTCTTAACAATCCTTGTATGTATTCAAAACTATCAAGATCTCTAATACAACAATTTAATATACTACTTGAATAGAAGCTATATGAGAAATATTCATTTGCATAAAATAGAAATGATGAATAGAAATTACCCTTGATAAATTTGTATTCATAAAAGAGATGAAGCATACAGTTTAGGAGACAATTGACTATGAAATTATCACAATATGTTCATGTATTTTGAATTTGTATTGCTATAAAAAATGACAATTACATATGTATTTTACCTATAAGACATAGACTGGACTAGAACAAACTTGGAGCACAAACTCTCTGCTTACAAAATTCCAAGATCCTTTGCAAATGGGTTGGAATTACCTTTTATAGAACAAAGGAACAACAAGCTTAGAGCCATGGAAATATGTCACTTTTTCATTTGACAATCGTATCCTTGAGATGAGGCAAAAATGAATACAATTGCTTTGTAAAAGAAAAAAAGGAATTTTCACTAAAAGACGAAATAGTTGTAGAGGCTATTGAAAGAAATATTCTCTAATCTTGCAATGATGAGGTAGCATAAAGAAATATAATGATGATTCTATTAAGCTTTTCCATCCACGTTGAGAAAATATTCTTTTAGGAAACACTTAGAGTTGATGTTGATTGCAACAAAAGACAAAAAGGAGGTGAAACTGTAACAAAACCTGCAGACAACTAATTTCTTCAAAATGGTATATTATTGTACTTTTAATCTCATACTACATATGTCATCTTTGATGGAAATTTGAATGAAAGCACCTTGTCCACATTGTGATGTATTCTAGATATTTTGCATCTAAAAGTGCTTTAGTTTCTTTGCAAAATATATCTAGACCTTTCTCAAGGGAGATTAATTTATCTGAAGTGGAATTGAGAAAGTGTGTATCCACATCATCATTAGAATATATGAAAGTTATAAGGGCAGGGGCCATTGTGTTCTGAAACTTGTCTTCCATTGGTTTAGAGACTTGAGCTCTCCTTTATCATCCAGGATGTTTGGTATGTGTAGTGTCAAAAAATGTACTCCTTTACATTTTCACACTTTGTTTGGGTCCCCTCAAATAAATTGGAATTATACCTTAATAAGCCCTATTTTACATCTACAAGCCTAATAAATTACATTTTACGAAGGGGAAACCCAACAACAATTAATACCAACACATAATATGTTACCTTGAGCAATGTGTGTTTCAGGAATAGGGACATAGGAACTATTCTCCCATGGGTGAATGGGTCCTCCCTAGGCCTTTGGAACCAAATTTAAAATATGTTTTTGGTGGTATTTTATTGTCCCCAAATTCAAATTTCAATATCAGCTTGTAATGTTTATTTTTTGAGAAATTAAGGATAGATACCTATAAATGCAAGGTTATTTCATCATTCAAATCCTAGAAGAACAAGAAGAAAGAAAGATAGAAAATCAAGTAGAAAAAGTATAAAAAAGTTTATGATCAAGAGCATTCGAGAGTAGAGTTACCAGTGATTTATTGTAGCAATCAAGATCTCAAGCATCATGCAAAGGTCTTATGCATCATGCATGTTTGTGGAGCTAACATTGTCATGTAGGTTTCAAGATCAAAGTCAACATTCAAATCAAGATTCAAGCTATCAAATCAAGATCCACATCCATTGAAGCCATTTCATGCAAGATCAAGATCAAGATTTCAGTCCTCCAAAGGTTTATTCAAGGGTTTGGTGAGTTGCAACATAGAATTATTCATTCATCATTCCTTTCATGTTTCATTATTTCAATTCAAGGTTTAATTACCAAAACTAGGTTTGACCAAGGCAAACCCCCATCCACCAAAAGAAAACATTTTTATCCTCTTTGTGAATGTGCAAGTTTATAGGTTGAAGAAGGATTGAAGACCTCAAAGTTGCAAAGTTGCAAAAAGTTGTTATATTTGTTATCAATCCATAGAATCTCACCTACATACCTTGTTTATAAACTTCTAACATTGAAACTTAGACCAAAAAAAAGCTTCAACCTGACATCAAAGGATCTTAAAAGCTATTTAAAACCTCTGCATAGAGACCTATTCGCCTATGGGCGAATGAGTCCCAATCAAGCTTCCAAAAAGTCATTTTGGTGATAGGTACACACCCTCTTGCCATTTCCAAATTTGTAGGAAGTTTGATGTTTATGTATGTATTGAGCTTTAAATTGATGATTCAAGTTTGAATGGGCATAATTGAGTTGATTTAATATTTTTAGTTTTTCTCCCAAAAATGTTGTTCAAGTTGATACCCCCATCCTCAATCATAAGGAAACTAGTAGATTCCCCCATTGAGTTGATTCACCTAAGGGTTGTAAGTAAATTCTTTGTGGGGATCTCTTTTCCTAATGAACTAATAAAAATAGGTCCATCAAACCATATTATTCTTCATCCCATGTTGGTGAACCTATTTTTCTATGTTTCATTTCGGTGAATCTGACTTTGTAAAACAAAATTCTAAAATTTGGATTCTAATTAAACCCTAGATCTAGGATTTGCATTACTTTGCATTGCATTGCATTATTTCGCATCTCATTTAGGGTTGTTAAACTTTCATTAGTTGTATTTAAATTTTAAGGTGTTAAATTTAATTTTGCATCCTTTAAAATCTAAAAATTCATAAAATTGGCAGTGTTAGACTCATTCTGCATAGTGCTTACATAACATTGCATCATCAGTCACTTAAATTATAAAATTGAATCAAAATTGTATATCAAATTAGGTCTTTTTTCTTGTCATTTAGCATCATTTCAAGCTTGCATTTAGATATAATTTTCCAAAAATCTAAAACTGCAACTACCTATTTGCAACCAAAATCTGGAAACATAATTATCAACTCATAAATTTGTAATTTAATTTTTAAAAACCCTAACAAAATACCCATTTTCCCATGGGTGAATGAGTCCCTAATCAAGCTTGTTTCTAAATTTTTGGGCACTAAAAAGTCTTTGTCTTCATTTTGTGTTTCTGCATGTAGACTTCTATTTCAGTTTCTGTACTTTTTGTTTTTTGTAAATTGTTAATAATTAATGTTAATTGGTCAATTCAAGTGCATTTCAAATATAAAGAAGTTATGATTAAAAGACATCATTTTTAGGTTTTTACATAGTATAATAAGAAAATTATCTTGTTTAAAATATAAAAATTGCTCTCTTTTACATACTTACATTACACTTCATATTCTAGGGTGTTTAATTACATTTACCTACAAGCTACTCTTCATTTTGGGTCTAACTAGGCTTGGTGAAACTTGAATGAGCTTCACAACCTAGTTTCCTATTACCAATATTGTTGTGAGACATATTTCGCGACTCATGTCATCCTTTGATACATCACTCACCATGGATTTTGGGTTTTTCAACTCTTTCACGCATAGTGTTGATACTAGTCAACCCACTATAGACCATAGATTTGATACCTCATTTCCCATGATCTCTCTACCCACAACCAACGTGACTAATATTGACTCAATGGTTGCTAATGTCCCTCAAGAAGAACTAAGACAAATGGATGAAGATTTAGAGAAATTGCAAAACTTTGTGAGTTTTGAATACATTGTTGGTATTGCAATTATTGTCATTGATAACATGAGGAGAATTCTTGATAATGAACAAGGAATATATATTTTTCATAGCCTAGCTCACATTATTGATAAACATGTTCCTACTGTAATTAGTTGTGCTCAAACTTTGGGGTTAACTCAAAGTCAAGGTGGAAATCCAATTCCCCCTTCCACAACTATGACCTTTATTCCTACATACACTAATCCAACTGTTACAACAACTAAACAACCTACTAGCAATGTCAATACTACCTTAGGTATTTCCATTGGGAACCCCTTTAGATTTTTGCATTCAAATGTCATATCTCCTAATCCATCTCCCCTCACAAATTCATAATTCACTTGCCCTCTAAATACATATACACCTCCACCTTATTCGCCTTCATCTCAAAACACAACCAATGATCTCATCCTTAACTGACTCTTGCAAATTACATTCCATCCCTCCAACAACAAATTGCCACATTGAACCAAAGTCAAAATGGCCAATCTTCACAACATGTCAAAAGAAACCCTTTATCCTTGGAGATATTGAGAACACAAATGCCACAAGGCATAGAGATTCCTATATTTAAGAAATATGGTGGGAAAGAAGACCCTATTAGCCATGTTTCTGCATACACAACCTTATTTAGTGATTCATTGTTGAGGATAACCTTTTGACTAAACTCTTCCTTATATCCTTGAAAGATACCGCTTTGGAATGGTTTTGCTCCTTACTGAATAACTCAATATGTTCATTCAATGAACTTGTTAATGCCTTCCTCAACTACTTCCAAGTGCATATGGGTCCCAAGATGACCTTAGTATATTTAATGAAATGTAAGCAAAATGATGATGAAAAGGTCACTAAATTTATCTCCTGTTATTAATTGCTTTACTCACAAATCAACATTAGGATTCCTGATCCTGATCTCTAACAAATGTTCATTGAGAATTTGCAACATAAGGTCCAAGATAAGATTGGGATAATGAAATTTCCCTCCTTTACACACTTGTGTATAACCCTTCGTGATTACCAAAATTTGGTTAGTAGTCATGAAGTGAAACCTACCTCTAATCATTCTGAAAAATCTAAATCCATGACTCAAACCAATTTCCAATCATTTAAGAAACCAAATAAGGGCTTTATACAACTCAATTCCCCTCAACCAACTCAACATGTTGACTCCCAAGTGGTTTCCATAAAGAAAAAAAATCCATATACATTTAGGGAAAGAATTAGACACTTTACCCGATGACCTGACACCCTTCATTCCATCATGTTGTAGCTCTTAAACAAGAACTTGATTTCCTTACCTCCTATTAGAGCTCCTGATCCTACAAAGCCTTTACCCCCAAACTATAACTAAAATTCCTTTTTCCATTTTCACTGCCAAAATGGACATGATATGAAACATTGTAAGCATCTTAAACATGTTGTGCAAAACTTCATTGATTTTAATCACATCGAAATTGGTGGTGTCAATGATAAAGGGAATAAATTTGTTGCCCCTCCCAGCCAAAATTTGAAAATATTTACCAATCCTATGCCAAATCATAATGTATCCTTTGTCAAAGCTAGTGAAACCAAGAATGATGTGATAAATGTTGAGACGAATGATGAAAATATGAATGATAATGAGGAAAATCCTATGGGTACTATGATTGGAATCATTGAAGTTCAAAATCATAAGGGCCAAACCAATATGTCCCTTGACATTGATTTCTCATCAAATGACATAATTAAACATGCACCCGATGGTCCTCTTTACATTGCTGAAAGAATCAATGACAACCTACTAATGGGATACTAATTGATCCCATGTGTGTAGAGAACGTGATCACCGAAGAATTCTCGTTTGTGCATGAAATTTATCAAGATACTTATGAACAACTGAATGCATGGATCAAAACACATAATGGTTTTTCTTTCCCTATGATAGGTTTGATTGCTCTTCCTCTAAAACTTGGACCAAAAAATTAAGTGTCTCATTCTCCATCATCTTGACATTCGATCAATTTCATGTGAAGTTAGGCTACCCATGGCTTTGATCCAAGAATTCCATCCCATTGGTAGTGCATAAATTCTTAAAGTTTCCATTTGGCAATATATATTTATTGTGCACCATAGTGGCTTTAATCTTGTGTCTTCCCATGAGAATTTCTCATTGGATTTCTTTTGGGCCGAACCTATGGAACCTATTAAGCCCCATGAGGATATATTTTTCAAATCTTATCAAAAGTTTAAAGCAAAGCACATAGTAGAGCTATCCCTTAGCAACATTCTTCAACCCATGATTGAGCCTCCCATCATTGATGAAGCCATGATTGAACCAAAAGACCTTCCAAGTAAGATAAAACCATAGCAAATGCTTCACCCTTTTCATATAAGAGACCAAGAGATAACCAAATAAGTCTCGTTGTGCATCCTAAAATCAAAAAAGTTTATAAATTTAAAGAGAAATTGGTTGAACAACCTCGTATGGTTCATTTCATTACTCCTTTATGGGAAGAAAAGAAACCAATGGTTTATAAACCCACTCCTAAATAATTATAACTTCAAAACCATACAAAAAGAAACTGAAATGTTGGAGAACGTAGGTGTAGACATCGTGTTATTGTTCATTTGTTAAAAACAAAAGATGAATCAACAACTCAAGATAAAATACCGATTGAAGCAAAGCATGATGATGCTCCACC
Source organism: Sequoia sempervirens (assembly GCA_007258455.2). Classification (NCBI taxonomy): domain Eukaryota; kingdom Viridiplantae; phylum Streptophyta; class Pinopsida; order Cupressales; family Cupressaceae; genus Sequoia; species Sequoia sempervirens. The sequence goes on from VDFB02047230.1 coordinate 280,149,772, forward strand.
TTCACCAAAAAAAGAAATTCATATATCTCAATCACAACAAGAACAAGTACCTTTCATGGATATTATCATAAAACCTCTTGTTGTGATTAACTTGGATGATGATGATGAGATTGCTAAAATTGATGAAGAAGTGCATAGTGAATTAAATTTTTTGTTTTCCACTTCCTTGACTTTGGATGATGGCAACCATGATGATCCTCCTAAAAAGAGTGGCTCACCACGTGTTGAACCTAGTGATGCTCCTAGTACATCACTTGTCATTGTCCCTTTGGCTAGTTATCGGCCTTCCACATATGATGAACAAGATTGGGATGTGGATGAACTACTATAGGTTGACTTGCATGTGACATACTAGTCTTTTTGTTATCTTCTTTTCATGTTCTTTGTTTGATTGCATGTGTGTAATGTAATCCCCTGTATCATTTTGTTTGACATATTTTTATGTTAATTCCTCTATTTGTATCTGCATTCTTCTATATGTCATAAACCTTTATCTTTTCTATTATCTTATGTTTTCCTTTTGGGGATGACATAGGGCATTGGGACATTGTAGCAAAGAGATATGTTGACCCTAGATCCATTGATCCCTTGTGTGTTATTTTGGGATTTCATTTGGGGGAAACCCATCTTCATGACACAACTTTATTTAGAAACATATGCTTGACATATGGCTTTCCAAATAATCTCTCATGTCTTCTTTGTTGTTTAGCATTTATCATTTTCTACTTTAAAGTAATTTCTCACAACATGGTGTTTAGAAATTTCTTTAAAGTGGGGGCATACATTGGCATTATCATTTTGATATTTTTGACTATAGCTCATGTTTATTAGTGTGGTCTTCTTGATTCATGTGACATGTATTCTTCTTTGTGATATTCAGATTAATGTCCTTCAAGAGTGTGACCTTTCTTAGCATATGACTTTCCTCTTAGTGGTAATGTTACAACTTGCATTCCCTAAGTTGTGAATCTTTTATCCTTCAACTTGTTCTCTCTTGGTGGTGATGTCAAGCACGATGTTCCCTAAGGTGATACCTTACATGCATAACACAACTTGCCAGCCTTGTGAAGCTCGAGTTACAACCCCTTTTTCATGGGCACCAAGCATAACACACCTTGCTTGCCAGTGAGCCATTTATGTTCCTGAGTGTCTAGCATAATGCAACTTGCTAGCCTTATGAAGCTCAAAGTTCATATTGTGTGGAACCTTATCAAAGTTATCAAGAGGTATAACTTTGGTACGGTTAGTATAATGGGAGCCTAATGACTCTCTCATTAGCCACTTTCTGGGGGCTCACCTAGTGGAAAATGTATTTCACTAGCCCTTGTGAGCGCATGTTGTTTGCATAGTGGACAACGGGTGTAGAGTCTAATTAATGTGTTTTAAACTTGGTAAAGTTTACTTAATTCAGAAGGTTAACTGGTTGAACAGTCCACTACACATTGTTTAGACTACATTAAATCATCAACCAAGGTGTGTAATCTTATGATTTTACTAGACTATATGTGCCTTCATGGACTCATGTTCACCTAAATTATCCTATGCAAACTTATTCAAACTATTTTACTTTTTTGGAATTTTACAAAATTGCAAAATCAGTAAAAGTAGTTAGAAAACCTAATGGCTACAGGTACCTGCAGCATAGACTATAGGTGACTGCTAATAATAAGTAAGTACAAAATCAATCTAGAACTCATTCAGAATAACATAACAATCAAATTTAACCTTCAAAGTACTAAGATTCACTATTTATACAACTATTCATGAACAAAAAATACTATAATCAACCATAAGAACTATTCTACTTTACTTGCAATGTATTTATGAAACAAATGAAAATGTTATTAACAAGAATGCATAAATGAATAAGTAAGCAAATGAAGTGAAAGGTAGTACCTCGAGCAGCTAGCTCAAGGGACTATCTAATTTATATTCAATAATGGCATACTAACATGGTTTTTAGATAACTTAAAACTAGAAAATAACTAACTACTTGATAAATTGTAACAACCAACTTTGCTACGAACTTATCCCCTGAATTTATACAAAAATGGGGAGAGAATTATTCAAACTACTATCTAACTGCAACCATTAATCCCATTCCTAGATATGAGGATATGAAATTAAGATTGGCTTATTTATTCTAACTGAAAAGGAAGAAATTACTTATTCAACAAAGAACTTAAATGAAACTGATTGCATGTGGAACATGTAAGCAAACATTCAGAGCTCTAGAACAAGTATCCTCCTTTAGTATTTATTCCCTCCATGATGGTTCATGTCCAGCTCCACAGCTTCCTACACTTGAGGTCGTTTGAACTTCATTGGTCCCTTGTTTCGTTGCTTTGGTTCTTTCTACAAATACTCTATTCTTGTTACCTCGTACGGAGCTGTAGAGAGGTTAATCCATACAACATACATATACAACTAACCTTCATAATTAAATCGTAGAATTCTATTCATATGCATACATTCTCATATTAAATCATGCAATTTCTATGAATATTATCACCATATTTCATATTCTTCAAACTAGGTTCAAAGTTGCAAGACATATTATGAAAGATTTTTTCTAAAAGATACTTAGAAAATGTATAAAAAGTGTCTGAAAGCATATGAAAAGTAATAGAAAAAGCACTAATGATCAAGCCCGTCATTCCCAACCAACTTATCTTTTTGCTTGTCCTCAAGCAAAAATACTTAACTAAAACCACCTAGGGAAGAAGATTGTAGTATAAAGCAATCTACCTAAGATCCACAACTGCATTGACTCCCTGTCCCTACTTGTGATAAAATCCATTATAACATGCAAGCCTATCTAGCTTAACTAATTCCACATGTGCACAGTGATTGTTCTTCTCTCCTATCCAATGCGGTACTGGATGAAGTAGAATAGGAGGGTGATAGGTAAGTGGAAGCCATTCCACTCCTCTTATTCTTGAAATCTTGATATACTTGCACAATCTCTCAAACATACTCATAAAATTATAGAAAGAGTGAGGCTCTTTCTTTTGTAACTCTAGATTGAAGATTTTCCACCTGTTTTCAACATATTTTAGGCAGTCCTGGAGGATGGTCTATGTAAGCTGTTAAATCCTTTTGTAATCTCAAAGTCTTAAGTCTACAATTACTTTTCCTACATCCCAATGAGAAAGGAGTGTCAACCATTGAGTACTGACTCTATTGGGATCTATTGCTTCCTTCCTGAGTTGTAATGATACTTTTTTCTCTTGTTCCTCATATTTTTCCATTAATTCCGCTCAGAGTTGTTCATTCCTGAAATAGGATACCAGGGTCCTTACTTAAAATCCCCAACATAGATTAAGGGATTTCATTCAATGTTCTCTATCATCACACAGTTGTGTAGACCATAATCACACAACTGATCCTGCTCCTCCAAATTGACCATATTGAAGAAAATGAGAAAAGTATGCCTTTAATTTAAAGAAAATGACTGATCATTAATGAAGTTATTAAACTAAAAGCTAAGAAACTTCTCTTTTAAGAACAATGCATACACTCTAGATGGAGGTATACACTCAATAATTTGAATGGATCTATCTATCACTTTTGTCAATTTCTCCTCCAATTTACTCAACTTCAAATTCTTACTTTCCAGTGATGCATTCAAAATGTGTTTCTCCTTCTCCAATTTTCTTTTTCTTGCTCGAATTGGTTAGTGGCTTTTAACAATTCCAAACCTAGAGACAAAGTAGTATGATATGTTGGTGTTTTTACAATAGGGTGTAGTGGATTTAATGCTATATTTTCCTGAACCCATATTTTTGTTGACCCCTTTGACATTAGGTTAGTTTTGGCATTGATGTCAAGTGCTTGTCTTGGCATACACAAAAGTGACGTTTATTGAGTTACTCTTATTTGGCTAACTTTTCAGGAGCATTGATAATTCATTGAGGCAGAATAATTTATGTGCTTATAGTTCTTTGGACACATTGATACATTTGTGCACCATTGGATTTGGTACCTAGTGACTAACATCTACATTTGTTTTTTATGTTAAGATAACATTTACTCAGGGGCTTTGTAGTAGCATTGTTACATAAGACTTGCCTTAATCTTTGATACATTTGAAGACACAATGCATATTTGTAAAAAGGGAAATCTATCATGGTTTCATTGTCTATTATAGTGAACTTGGTTAATTGACATATTATGTGAAATACAAGTCAAAATACACATTTCTTAGTGACAAATTCATTATTTACAAGGCAATTTCAAAAGTTTTATTGCTTTGGAAATAATGAAGTGGCTATGGAAGGTATTTGTTGACATTTGAATACATCATCTACAACAATAATTAGTAAATCTCAAAGCCATCACAAGGTGTTGATTATGTTTTGTTTTGGTTGAAAAAATAAACAACATTATGATAAATGCCGACATAATGAATATCTTTTGATTTTCCCTAAAAGTTGATCATATTGTAAAACTCAATGGACGAGTTAGGGCTTGGAGAAAATATGGAGAACAGTGTATACTCAGCATTGGTACTTTGACATGGGTGAGAAACAATTTCACAAAGTTTTTCTTTGACAGTTAGTGGTGGTAGTTTCAATGGATTGTGCAACTGCACTATTTGTTGTATTGTTTCAAAAATCTAAAAGCTTGAGTTGTGAGGCATGGATGAATGGATGGCATACAAAGCTTGGGGGACAACAATCAATCTCATTTTTTTCCAGTTGCGGATTTGACAGTTAAAGATTTGTAAGTTAGTTTCGGTTGCAAGAAATTAGGTATGGCCATCTTGCATTTTACTAGACTAATGATTGCTATATGTATGAGAAATTCAAGCTTGCCATTTGGTTAGAGAATGCACTAAAAATTTTGAGAAATCAATAATCAAATTTTTAGTTTCTTTATGAACACTATGGTTAGAATGTCAAAACCCTGAATGGGCATTTTGAAAATGCTATTACATTGAGTTGGCAGTTTAGATTGCTAGATTATTGTTTCTTTAGATGTTATGATTGCTATAAAGAGAAGTTTCTACAGAAACCCTATACTGTATTTGTTTGTCAAAATGTATTTTTGAAATCTTGTATGAGTTGTAAACACAAGGTTGTGCTTAAAAGATTATTGCAAAATACAATGATTGGTTGAAAAAGGCAAAAAATTATTTTAATGTGTTATGTGTGTTCTAAACTTCAAATGTTGTGGAGCTTAGAGGACATAAAAGGCATTAAAGCTGTGAATTTCCATGGGAATTAATGAAATAGAGTGATCCTTTGTATATTTTTTTTATCTTATTTGAGAAAAGTTGTCAATGAAAATGGTTTTGTAGCCAGTAAGGCTTGTGTTGCTAGTGAGGCATTTTGTAGCCAATGAGGCTTGTGTTGCCAGTGAGGCATTTTGTAGTCAATGAGGCATTTTGATTAAGCTAGTGAGGCATTTCGAGTGGTTTTTATTCCCCGTTAGGATTTTCCACTCAGGACAATATTTGTGTTATGGGTTGTTATTATCATTGATGTGCTTGATCTTCATGTTCATTTGCTTATCATGTGTCATTTGGTTTTAAAGTTATCCCAAGTTTATTTGGTCTACACAAACACATATTCATCATATATCATTGTTTGAAATGATTTTCTGTCCTCATCTTCATTATGGTCAATCAAACTTTACAAATTAATCTCTATGTTATGGTATTTATTGTTTGTGTCTAATATGTGAACATACTTACTCTTAAGTCTTATGTTCATGAGTTAATTTTTATTATAGATTATTTCATAAGTATTGTGTTGATGTATTCTTGACATTGATCTATCATTTTTAGTTGTCATGATGTCTATCTTAACTTAACAAAAGTTGTCCTGATGTTCATAGTTAATATGATGCCTCATCTCCATTCAATAGAAGTTTCCTTTGTTTCAAAGTTTTGAAAGATTATTTCAAGGTCTTGTTGAAATTAGTATACCATTGATTCACCCCCTCTCAATGGTATTGTACTCCAACAATTGGTATCAGAGTCATACCCTTGTATATTAAGTCTAACCAACTTAGGGGTTTCCTAGTAGTGGAGTACTTATTATGGCTAAGTGAAAAAATAAATAAAGGTCAAAAGAAAAAAACTAGTGTTAAGCAAAAAGTTGATCAAACAACCCCTGTCAAGTCTAGTGAAGTGTTGTCTCAAGAAAATCCCTTACTAGTTGATACTAAAAGTGATAACAAAAAAAATTCTATAGTTGAAGAAGAAGTTTAGACTCTAAGTGAATTTGAAGAAGAGTTGTTATGTGTTCTTGGTGATTTAAAAGAACTCAAAAAGGTGAATCAAGATTTAGAGAGAAAACTCCAAGAAGAAAGGAAATTTAAGGCTAAAGCTCTTTTAGCCCTTGAGAATGCAGAAAATTTAATTAAGGCTCAGCTTGAAGAGGTTAAGAGAAAAGAAGAAAAATTAGAAAATCAGTTAAAAGACAAGGAATCAAAAATAGTATCCTTGAAAAGAGAGCTTGAGAAGACATCCTTTGAGCTGAATAAAAATTTGCATTTGAGAAAGGAAACTAATTGTTGTGATGAAAAGCTTGTAGTAGACTTGAAGTTACAGCTTGCAGAATCACAAAAAATGAATGAGGTGACAAAATTAGACTTACAAGTTAAATCAATAGAATGTCAAAAACTTGAAGGTAAAATTGTCAATTTAAAGAAAATTTTAGAAGTTGTCAAAATACAGAAGTTTGTGAAAGGCACAAATGCTTTAGATGGCTTATTGAGTAGTCAGAAAAATTACAAGGATCATTTTGGTCGAGGATATGAAAAAGGGGAAAACTTTGGTGTCAAAGATGAATTTAAAAGGGAAATAGTTTTTGCAACAATAGATGGGAAGAGTTTCAAGGTTAGGCAGACTCCTAGATAGAAGATAGACCTGAATTATCATTCTACTGCTCCTGAGGAAGACAAGAAGAAAGAAAAAGATAAAGTTGTTGATGTTGTAACAAGAAGAAAAAACTCAATACCTCCATCTATTAGACAATCCCATTCAACAAGGTATAATTTTTCTCTTTGTGGTTACTACTACTCATGTTTTATATATGGTCATAAAGCATTAGAATGTTGGGTGTATGCAAGAAAAAATGATTGGAAAAAGAGTTTTAATAAGTTGGAATATAGAAAGAATAATGACACATGTTTTAGATGTAACCATCTTGGCCACATTGCAATAGATTGTGGCAGACAAGTTCTAAATGGTGATGTAAGATTCATGAGAAGTTATAGACCCTTGATCATGTGCTATAGATGTAATGGTATTGGAAATAGAGCCAAGTTTTGTAGAAGTTAGTTGAAGAAATCATCTAGAAACAACAAGAAGATAGATGGCCTGATTAAGCAAAGGAAAGAGCCTTTGAAGGTTTGGAGAAGAAAGCATGAGAAAAAGGAAGAAAGCACTAATCATGTGCATATTGCACAAGGAACATCTCCAAGTGTCTGAAAGATCAGCATGAGGTTACAAGGATTAGGTTAGTTTTTACTCTTTAGCCCCTAGAGAAGACAAGTTATGAATAAGATTATGCACAAGTGTACTGACAGAAAGGAGTGATAGTTTAATTATCATTCATAGTTTGCTGCAAGGTGTAGAGTATCAATAATCACAATAATTATGCTCAATAGTTTGTTTGCATGGTTTTTGAGTTTGAGACAGTCATCTAATGCATAAATAGTGCACAATGGCATCATGTTTTCATTAGATTCTAACAGTGATATCTTGAAGCTAATAGTTTTCTGGACAACAGTTGCTCTTGTTTGTCAATATGATAGTGTCTATGTTGGTGAGATATCTATCTAGAGTGCCTTCAATGTATGTTACTGTGAATGTTGCTTTGATAGTTTCTTGGCAACAGTCATTGATAGTGGTCTACATGTTTTTGCTTATCTTTGTCAATTTAACATGGATGGAACTCTGTGGATTGATGGTGATTAATGACAGTGATGAATTAGAGAAAATCTAGTGTTAATGTTGGATACTTTGGTAATGCTTTGATATTGGTGCAATATCAGTGTATAGTGACAATGTATAAGTATGTGAAAAGAGAACAAGGGTACACATGTGGACAGTTAGGAAAGACAAAATATTTCCTCAATCTTAGTAGAACAAAGTATAATTGGTATAAATGAATAGTAATGGTCTAAAACATAAGGAAGTTGTCACAGATTTTAGCATGTCAAATATCCCATTGCTAGCAGATTACCTTGGTTGCAAAGGTGTACAAAAATACATTCAGGGTTGTTTATGCTACAGAGGGATCACATGCAACATTAGAGACATTGGATCTTTCAAGGAATAGTCATATAGATTTTAGAATGCAGAATTACAAAAGGTCTTCCACCATCACAAGAGGATTGCCATGAAGAGCAATAGGGTATAAAATCCCAATACAAACTAGTGTAAAATCCAAGCACTAAAAGGTAGGTTTGAGACAACCATCTGAATCAATAGGTATGTGTAAAGTTCTTATTATGAAAATGCATATAATGAATTGGGGAAACATGACAGTGTAATCACAACAGTGAATAGCATAAGCAACTTTTATATGACTCACAAATAGAAAAAGGAACACCTAGAAAATACAGTCAAAAGTGGCAATCACTCTCTGTTGCATAAGTAAAAGGTTTCAAGAGTAATTTTTGATCATAACATCTTTCTAGGTTATAATGCTTTAACACAGTAGCTTTGATTTACATACTAGACAGTGCTATTACAAGGTTGATGATAGTACAACAAGTAGTACAAAAAGTTTTTGATCATGTTTCAAAGTTGAGGAGAAGGATCTTCTATGTTTTTTACAGTGTTTTGGGTACTAAAACTTACATGGTCCCATAATCTTTAATGAACTGATAGTGTTTATGTTTTGCTTTATGGTTTATCATAATCTTGTTCTTGATAGTGTGTTAGTAGTTTCTTGGACATTTGTTAGTGATGGTGTTTTAGATAGGGCTTCATCCAAGGGGTAGCAAATGCTTGCATCATTATTTTTTGAAGAAACAAGGTGACAGTGGATTAATGCATCCACATGTTTTCATGATGTTCTTGAAGATATTCTTGATGTTTGTGGAATTTGACAACATGAAAGTAGCACAATAAAGAGTCATCACATCAGCACAATGCGATACCTCCTGGATATTAAACGTCCATTACTTAGGCAATAAAATATTAAGGAAGAATCAGAGACATATACTTCTTTAGTAGGCATCTATCAGGTTTTTGGGAAGAAGTGTTAGTACACTTGAATAGGCAGATCAAAGTGCTTCCAAAAGAGCTTTTGGTCATCGCTTAGAGTTCTTATTTGCACACAAAAAATTAGTTACCTGTTGGTTATATATGCATGTAATACTTGGATAATCATTGCAGATTATATATATACATATATAGAACTCATCTTACCTAGTCCTATTCATATATCTCCATTATCATCAATAGATAATACAATCTAATAACTAAATACATTAACCTGGGACTAGCTCTTAGAGGTGTGTCAATTTAAACTATTTGTCCTAAACATACTTAGAATATGTTGGAGGAAAATCTATCAGACTGCTATAAGGGGACAGTTTGTCTTATTACAAAGATTGGAAAAATCTCTATACTTTCATGTAAGTGGTTCTTGGTGGAAAACAATAGCAGATGACAAAAGTGATATTCAAGTACTAGAGTAAGAAGGAAATTGTCTACTCTATTTGCTTCAAATATTGATATTTAATTATGCAGGGTAACATCAGATAGAAATAGATTGATATTATGCTTTGAATTTGTTCTCATGATCCAATCCATTGTTCTTTGCCACATATGCTTTCAGTGTTGATTTTTTCTTGACATGGGGGGCTTCATGTTTTTAGGGGGAGTTTTCATGTTTATTCAACACCCATGGGTTACGTTTCAAGCATATTTTTCAGTAGTTAGCATATATGTTCAGTTTTTGATACTATGGTAGACTTTTATATCATTTTGTAGTGCTCTTTTTGGTCTTATTTATTTAGATATGATGTTTTACGTCCATGTGCAAGGAGATAAGTGTTCTAAGTACTTGGTGGTATTTTAATGTTTACCCACCCCTTTCACCTTTGGCATTGTTGTCAAAAGGGGGAGAAAAGTTGAGATACATAGTTATAGGTTCAATTTTTGATTTCATTTGGTAATCATATGATGATGCCAAATGGCAGTGTAGTGCTTTAGTGCTTCTACAGGTGATATTCTTTAAGGTTCTTTGGTAGGTTTGACATCAATGCCAAAGGGGGAGTTCTTTTACCCCTTTGACATTGGGTTAGTTTTAGCATTGATGTCAAGTGGTTGTCTTGGCATATACAGAAGTGGCATTTATTGAGTTACTCTCATTTGGTTGACTTTGCATGAGCAATTGATAATTCATTGAGGTAGAAATACTTTATGTGCTTATAGTTCTTTGGACACATTGATACATTTGTGCATCATTGGATTTGGTACTTGGTGACTAACATCTACATTTGTTTTTGATGTTAAGATAACATTTACTTAGAGGCTTCGGGGCAACACTATTACATAAGACTTGCCTTAATCTTTGATACATTTCAAGACACAATCCATATTTGTAAAAAGGGAACTCTATCATGGTTTCATTGTCTATTATAGTGAGCTTAGTTAATTGACATATTATGTGAAATACAAGTCAAAATACACATTTCTTAGTGAAAAATTCATTATTTACAAGGTAGTTTCACAAGTGTTATTGCTTTGGCAATAATAAAGTGGCTTTGGAAGGTATTTGCTGACATTTGAATACATCATCGACAACAATAATTATTAAAGCTTAAATCCGTAAAAAGGTGTTGATTATGTTTTGTTTTACCAGACTAATGATTGCTATGGCCATTTTTCTTTTTACTAGACTAATTATTTCTATATGTATGAGAAATTCAAGCTTACCATTTGGTTAGAGAATGCACTAAAAAAATTTAGAGAGCATGAATCAATTTTCAGTTGCTTTATGAACACTATGCTTTGAATGTCGAAACCTTGAATGGGCATTTTGAAAATGCTATTACATTGAGTTGGAGGTTTAGATTGCTAGATTATTTTTGCTTCAAATGTTATGATTGTTGTAAAGAGAGGTTTCTATAGAAACCCTATACTTTCGTTGTCTATCAAAATATATTTTTGAAATATTGTATGAACTATAAACACAAGGTTGTTCTTAAAAGATTATTGCAAAATACAGTGATTGGTTGAAAAAGGAAAAAAATTGTTCTAATGTATTCTATGTGTTCTAAACTTCAAATGTTGTGGAGTTTCGAGGACATAAAAGGCATTAAAACTGTAAATTTCCATGGGCATTAGTGAAAATAGGGGATCCTCTATATATTGTTTTTATCTTATTTGAGAAAAGTTGTCAGTGAGACAATGGTTTTGTAGCTAGTGAGGCTTGTGTTGCCAGTGAGGCTTGTGTTGGCAGTGAGGCATTTTTTAGCTAGTGAGGCTTTGCTAGTGAGGCATTTTGATTCAGCCAGTGAAGCATTTTGAGTGGTTTTTATTCCCCATGAGGGTTTTTCCACTCAGGACAATATTTATGTTATGGGTTGTTATTATCACTGATGTGCTTGATCTTCATGTTCATTTGCTTATCATGTGTCATTCGGTTTTAAAGTTATCCTAGGTTTATTTGGTTTGCATGAACACATATTCATCATATATCATTATTTCAAATGATGTTCTCTACTCATCTTCACTATGGTCAATCAAACTTTATAAGTTAATCTCTATGTTATAGTATCTATTATTTGTGTGTCCAATATGCTAACATCCTTACTCTTAAGTCTTATGTTCATGAGTTAATTTTTATTATAGATTGTTTCATGAGTATTGTGTTGATGCATTCTTGACATTGATCTATCATTTTTAGTTGTCATGATGTCTATCTTAACTTAACAAAAGTTGTCCCGATGTTCATAGTTAATATGATGCCTCATATCCATTCAATAGAAGTTTCCTTTGTTTCAAAGTTTTGAAAGATTATTTCAAGGTCTTGTTGAAATCAGTATACGACCGATTCACCCCCCTCTCAGTGGTATTGGAATCCAACAATTTTATCCTCAACCATCTTTGCTAGTAGATCCAACTTAGCTCCATGACCATAAGTCTATATCTTTTCTTCCAACTCCTGAATTCTTATCTCCTTCTCTTTGCATCTTTGCTCATACCTTTTCAATTGTTATTCTAGTTGTTCTATTCTATTAAGAGCTTCTTGAAGTTCTTCCCTTATATTTTTGTCTTCTAACAATTCTTCCTTTTCCTCAAGATTCAAATCCTCATCATCCCTTGCAATATCAAAATTTCCCTATTTGGGCTACTGGGACTACTTTTCTTGTTTTGTTTGTAATAAAGATATCATCTGAATCAAATTCAGAGGAAGAAGAAATATATCTTCTTTTTCTAACAAGCACATTAACATTTTTAAGAATATCAACAAAAAAATCTTCAGGGACATCTCTTTCCCTTTATGTATCTGTGTCTATCATCATTGCATCCTGATCTTGTTGTCCTTCATTTCTTTCTTCATGTTTATGCTCTTTTGTGCTTCTCTTTTCAACATTATGCCTTCTCAACCTACCTGAGCATCGGGGAGTAACAGTTTCTTGTGTAAATTTTCTCTTTTTCTTCCTTTCATTCCCTTTTTCCTTCTCTACCCTTTCCTTTACAACATTTTTTTGCTTCTTAACACCTTTCTTCTTTTTCCCTTTAGAAGATGTTGATGCAGTACTTCTTCTAGCTCTAGGGATTTTAGATGATGAGGGCTCTTTTGTTATCACCGACATTAATTCTAATATATCATGTTTTTCAAACCCGCTATGGCTACGGGTAGGTGAAACTAATGGTGTAATAAGAGAATTTCCTCTCTCAAGTTCATTTTACTCAGGTTCAATTTTTGGTTCAGGCCCAAGTTGAGTTTCATCCTCTACTTCAAGTGCCTCAAGAAAATCGGTGATGTATAGGAGAAAATTTGCACCCCTTGTGTGAATTCCCCTTTTGCATATCCTCACCTTAGAAAATCAAACCTAAAGGAAAAATTCCACATCACCCACCTGCCTTCCATCCACTTGGCACATGCTATGTGTGTCGGTGGGGGAATTTTTATCAGGGACACGAGTGCGACAAGTGGATGTCTGCATGGTGTGTCGCCGTCCCTGACAGATTCCTACCTCTGGAGTCTATAGGGACTTTACACTCCTCATTGGGGTCGAGTTGTAATTCCTCTGTGTGACCAACCGACTCGAAATGGCTCCTTTTGGTCTTCAAATTCATCCCATTCACTATCACTTCATTTTTTCACATGCATTCAATCTCTCTAGCAATTTCACTTCATTTTCTCTTCACACTTTGGGACCTCTTCAGCTTTCTACTAGCATTTTCATAGCCCCATTGAGCATTGCAATAACTGGTTACTCCATCAACTTCATCCTTGCACGTGTTTCTCTACGATAGAAGTTATGATCTTGGAGTCTTGCGAGACCTCCCTTTATCACCACTACGGTTGTGATGACTTTTCCAAGTTCGTTGCTTGCATTCTCCCTTCATTGTCCTTGAGAGCCTTTGGGTGGAGGTTGTATTGCATCACTTTACTTTCGCATTGTGATTTGATAGAGTAGCTTTGTATCTTTTGTAGTGTTTAGTGTATTCCTTTCCATTTCCTTTATCATACTTTCTACTATGTTGCTTTTCTAGTTATCCATGGAGGTGGAAACACTAAAGAGGGGGTTTGACTGAGGCAATCCCCTATACAGTCCCAACAATTTTCCATTCTTGCTTGTGTGTAGGTGAACGTGTGTGTGGAGATCGCTAGTGAATTGGTGCTTCAGTGAGTTAATATTCGTCACCCTTGTTTTTATCTACTTTATCATTTATGTACTTACTTTTCATACTCTATCATTTTGTTCATTTCATTAAAGTTAGTTAGCTAGGCTGTTAGTAGGGTTATAGTGATTTTCTTACTAAATTTTACATTTTTTGGTTGTATGGATGCCAGCACGCTAGAGAGACAACAATGCATCGCACTATTTTCCTAGACCCGTGTTGTCGTCCTCGGACAAAGAGTTGTCTAAGGTGCAATTTGGGCTCCAAAAACTGACTTGTCTAGCCCTAATTGGATTTTTGGGTCTGCAGAGTGATAGAAGCACTTGAGAGTGCTCTTCATTCTCAATCCTCATCCCAAAACACCCATTAGAGTGAGGTAAGTTAGGGCATCCCTCCGCTCTTGGCTCTTCATGACCTAGAGTCTTGGTGTGGTTGGTCCCCCTCTCTTACATTTTTGGTGAACCTGATGTGAACAACGTCTATCCATTTGCTTATGTTGAAACTTTTTCCTCGCGCTTGGTGACTGTTATAAGCCTAAGTATTGTGAAGGTTTATGAGCATCACAGACCAATCCATGAATTTCAGGTACATTGTTAGGATAATTGTGCGACACCTATCGATGGAGAAGATGAAGGTCACTTCAAGATTCACCTACAACTTTTCCACTGGTCTCACTACTAAAATTACCACTAGTTTTCCTACAGGCTTTACTAACAAGATGGGTTTCATAGATGAGATCACTTGTGCTCCTACCCCTCTAGCATCCCCTACAATGTTGTCTGTAGATGAGGATGATGTTGTGGATATCCCTATGAAAAACCTTTTGGAATTGGATAATAGACTGTCAAACCTTGCAAATCATTTGGAGAGAGCATCAAACATGTCAAGAGCTGCTAGGATTACTAGCAAGGTGAGACATCTTCTAGGAAAGGATCAGACAAGCATAGAGTTCTTATGTAGCCTTGTCGATCTAACTAAAGCTTGTATCCCTTCGTATAAGTCTAGATTAAGTACTACCTGAGGGGAAGTACTCGATGCATATGAAAAATATATAGGAATTTCAATGCCTACCATATTTGTATGCATGGCTTAAATAGGCCCCATCATCTTTGTCTCCTCTGCTTCTCAAAGGCCTAACACTATCAAGGTGAGTAGAATACCCCTTGGTTTCAACTTCACCCCTCCTACTACCCTTGGCAATGGAGGCTCTAGTGGAATGAGTGGCGGTGGCTCTGGTAGCAGAGGTGGTGTTGGCGGAGGTGGATTTGGTGGAGGCCATGGCGGTGGCTCTGGTGGAGGCCCTATTGGAGGTGGTGGCTTCAATGGTGGTCATGGTGGTGGCTTCAGAGGTGCTTCCAAGGGTGGTTCTAGTGGTTCCACTGGGCCTTTTTCATCCTCTGACCCTGTTTTGAATGCCCTTCTTCAAAACATGGGTCAAATGCAAAACCAGTTGGCAAGCCTTTCCCAGGCTTTCACCCAACCTATCTTTCAACCTTTCTTCTAACATAGCCCATTGTTAGTAGCAATATTGAGTACTTCCTTCCCACAAGGAATGTATATCCCTAAGTTTGATAAGTATGGTGGTAAAGGAGATCCAAAAACACATGTGTCAGCATTCAATGCCATGTGTACATATTTATTCCATCATGACGCTTTAATGGCAAAACTCTTTCCCCGATCTCTCAAGGATACAACACTCGAATGGCACTGTTCCCTGTCGGATAATTCTATATTCTCATTTGATCAACTTGTTAATTAGTTTCTCCATCAATTTCAGGCTAACATCAGTCTAAAGATGACCTTCTCAGATCTTGTTCAATGTAAGCAGGGAGATAATGAGAAGATAACTGATTTCATAAATGATACCAAGCTCTCTTTTCACATATCTCATACCCAATGCTCGACTCTGATGTGTAGAAGGTATTCATAGGTAACCTGTAGAGAGCCTTGCAGGAGAAATTTTCCCTAATGAAATACCCTTCCTTCACACATCTGTGTGCCACATTGCGAGAATATCAAGAAATGATATTTTAGTTCAGAGGATCCTCCTCACGCTCCCATTCAGAAGGAAGTCTATTGCATCCATCTCAAGAAAAGGTAAAGCTATTATGAATGTAGTTGTCGTGACAAATGATAATAGCCTCAGACATAATAGGAAGTTTACAAAGTTAGTGAAATATTATTCTTCCATCTTGCAAAAGTTGTTGAAGGATAAGATCATAAATTTGGAAAACCCCTGACCTCTCAAGGAACCTTATCCTGATTGGTATGATGTGAATGCTTTTTTTCAGTACCATCGGGTTAACTAGCATGATACCAAGCATTTTATGCACCTGCATCATGAGATACATGATCACATCAATGATGGTACCATTCTTCTCGATGGGAGCAAACAAAATGTGAATAAATCGATGGCATAGGCCAATAGTGATTTGCAGATCTACACAGACCCATTTTCGTCTCACTCTACTAACTTGATTATTAACCCCTTCAATTCTTCTACTTAGCCCTTGTTGTACGTTAATATGGTCATGGTCACTCCCTCCTTCCAACCTGCAACTGGCTTGCTAGATGTGACATTCACCTCGCAGGATTTTCCCTTGAATAACAAGCCATCTCCCCTCTGCATTCTTGCTCGCCTCAATGGAAACATTATTATAGGGGTCCTAGTTGACCCCATGATTCAAGTCAATATTATTATAGAGGAGACATTATGGTTAAATTCATTGTAGAGGGAGGAGTATGAAGAAATGAAGTCCACCATTTGTATGCATGACAGTCTCTCCCTTAACTCGTATGGCTCAATAACTTTTTTCTTCCTAGTTGGACCTAGGGTTGTGGATACTACCTTTGATGTTATTCTAGAATCTTATTTGTTCAAGGTGAAGTTAGGCATCCCATGGCTAGCTTCAATGAATGGAATTGCTTCCATTATTTATAAATGTTTAAAATTCTCCCATGAAGGTGTTGTGCATGTCATGCATTGCACTAGATATCAGTCGTTGGTATCCTATGGGGGTTATTCATTGGATATTTTTGGCCCCAGCCCAGTCAATCCGCTTCCCCCTAGAATGGACCCACTTTATCAAAACTATGTGAAGTATAAAATTGGTGGAAAGGGATAGCCGAAAATCACCCCTCTAGTAGTACAACAACAAGTTGCTTTCTCTTCTCGAAAGAGAAAGAAGAGGCCTACCCATCCTCAGGGAACCTCTTCTTCTCCCCTTTCTAAAGAAGAGTTGTGGATGTCTACTCCTGGATTCCACATAAGAATTTTGATGGTGTCTACTTGGCATAAAGCAAGGATTAGGATATCAAACCTTCTTACTCTGCCTCCTGGACCTTGGCCCTACCTTTATGTTAGAAGGAAAGGTCCTTGCAATGAATCCTCTATGTCTTGGCCTTCACGACCTCCTAACACTCCTGCCCTAAAGGTAGTGAATGGGAAGAGGCCCGCACCAAGGCATTAGAGCTAACTCCCCCCGTTGTTGTTTCAACCTCTTACTAGTCTCCCCCTCCTACTCCCATCCAAGAGTCTCTCCCTCCATCAGAGATAGCCATGATAGACATTCCAATAGCTGAGCAAGAGCCTTCTGTTATGTTTCAACTTCCTGTCTTTGGCTCTTGGAGTCACATAAATCACCTTGCATGCAAGTGCAAGCGTCAATGAAAGGATCTAGTGGATAAGCAGGCCAATTTGCAGAGGAAAGAAGGGGAGTCGACTACCCCTGTCTCAGAATCTCCTGCTATGTCCTCCTCTCTCATCCCCTCTACCTTGGTTCAATTGAACTCGGTTCTACTTTCAACTTCTAATGTGAGTGTAGACACCCCTAACCCTAAAAGGGTGTAGGTGTTTATTTCTCCCTTAGTTGAGCTACCTCTCTTGATGTCTCTTTTGGACATCCCGCCATTCTCGAAGCCCGTGGACATGTTGAACACCTCGGTGGTGTCCACCACAGTTTTCCCCTCCTCCTTCATCCTCTTTCCTCATCCGTGGGGAGCTCACACCCCACGATGCATCAAAAGGTTGAGGTTGGCCCTTCCAACAATGGGGGTCAAAAGAGGATTCCACCCCCTTCAAAGGGTCGTTTTGCATTAGCATTTGTTGTCCTAATGATGGAAGAAGTTCTGACGTCCCTTGAGTTCGTCACTGCTCTCGAGTCACTTGGTGAACCCAGTAGTGAATCTCGGTCATCACCTCCCTCGCTCATTGAAGTAACATATGGCACTACCATGAAGTGCATGTTTAAGTCCTTGGACAAGGTCTTGGCCTTGTCAGTGATCTTGAAAAAATTGTTGACTATTGCTCTACAAGAACTAAGTGGAGAAGACCTTGCAGGGCATTCTTCCTTGGCCCTTGTTGCGGGAGGGTCAAAGGGCTCCCCCCTTAATATTCTACCACTGTAGGCTTGTCCACCTTCCTTGTACAATGATCTAGATTGGGAGGAAAATAACCTCTTGGTCGATGAATGTTAGGGGGCGATGTGTGTTTGTTATGATGTGTTCTCCCCATGCTTGTGTTATGTGTTCCTAGATGACTTGTCACCCTTGTAGGTGCTTAGATACAGGAGTGATTATGTGTCGTGAAACTTCCTCTATCTGTGGTATCATTCTTTGTTATGTGTATTGATTTTTGACAAATTGGGGATGATGCAAAGTGTTGGAGGCATTGAGGCTTCCCTTCCATGTTAACCCAATTTTTTATTTTTTATTTTTCTTCTCCTATATTCTTCATATGGTATGATATAGGGGGTTAATGATAGTTCATCTATATACTATTATTATACTTATATATATTTATGAGCAGTTCTAACTCCAAAATATTAGATTGCCCCTGTGCCCTTTATTCGTAATATTTTTGTCTCTCTTTGTATCATTCTCTCTTCTTTTCTTGAGTTGTAATGTTGTGGTGTTCATATGTTGTCCCTTGTGTGTGTGAAAACATCACCACGATGTCCACTTTGATTTTTAGAAAACACATTCATTTCTAACAAATCTTTTCTCGTAAATCTTTGTAAGCTTTTTCAAAAATCGCATTCTCAACTTGGACCCCTAACGAAATTGTTTCCTTTGTCATGGGTTCACAAAGAAATAACTCGAAGAACTTTCCTTCGAGGTGGGAGAAAATTTTCTTGCGGGAGAATCCTTGACCTTCCACTCACAAGGGGGAATTTTCTTCCTTCATAATTCCTTGATGATTGAATTGATTTGCGAAAAGAATTCTTGCACTTTCAAACAATGTGTTCCTTACGAGGACCCCTCTTCTTTTGAAGGGTTCCCAAGGGACCCCTTTGAAAGCCTTTCCATTTTTTGACTATTTGTGTGACTATCTATCTATTTTCCTACGTGGTTGCTTTTTGCTTTTTGACATGTTGTATCTGCAGATTAATATGTTGCTTTCCAGGTGCGCCTATGGAACTGCTTTCCAGTCTGACTCTGTGGAGTCCCCTTTCATTGGGCTTCCTTCATGAGAGAGTACTTGAGGGAACACCTTCTTTGCAGGTCTGAGGGCTTGTGAAGTTCTTTCATCCTGTGGGATTTGTCCATTGTTGGTCTGCAGGCCTTTGGTGTACTTTGTGCATCTCTGTAGTTCTGCGGGACTACGAAGTACTTTTGTTCAAACCTCCTCAGGAGAGAGTACATGTGGATTCATTTTCCTATCCTATGCTTTTGAGCTTTCCAGATTGTAGTATGCTTCCTCAATGATTCAGGCATACAATTCTAACTCTTCGATCTACTTTATCGAACACTCATAGATACTCATACTCTCTAAAGTGGGGGAAAAATGTATAGGAGAAAATTTACACACCTTGTGTGAATTCCCCTTTTGCATATCCTCACCTTAGAAAATCAAACCCGAAGGAAAAATTCCACATCACCCACCTGCCTCCCATCCACCTGGTGCATACTTTGTGTGTAAGTGGGGGAATTTTAGTCAGGGACGTGAGTGCGGTGCACAGACGTTTGTGTGGCATGCTGCCATCCCTAATAGATTCCTACCTCTGGAGTCCGCAGGGACGTTACACTCCTCATTGGGGTCGAATTGTAATCCCTCTGTGTGACCAACCGACCCAAAATGGCTCCTTTTAGTCTTCAAATTCATCCCATTCACTATCAGTTCATTTTTTTCACACTGATTCAATCTCTCTAACAATTTCACTCCATATTCTCTTCACACATTAGGATCTCTTGAGCATACTCTTTATCATTCTAATAGCATTGTCATAGCTCCATTGAGCATTGCAGCAGTTGGTTACTCCGTCAACTTCATCGTTGCACGTATTGCTCTACCATAGAAGTTACGAGCTTGGAGTCTTGCGATACCTCCCTTCATCACCGCTATGGTTGTGGCGACTTTTCCAAGTTTGTTTCTTGCATTCTCCCTTCATTGGCCTTGAGAGCCTTTGGGTGGAGGTGGTATTGCATCACTTTACTTTCGCATTGTGATTTGATAGAGTATCTTTGTATCTTTTGTAGTGTTTAGTGTATTCCTTTCCATTTCCTTTATCATACTTTCTACTTCATTGCTTTTCTGGTTGTCCATGGAGGTGGAAACACCAAAGTGGGGGTTTGACTAAGGCAAACCCCTATGCAGCCCCAACAATTTTCCCTTCTTTCTTGTGAGTAGGTGAATGTGTGCATGGAGCTCACTAGTGAACTGGTGCTTCAGTGAGTTGATATTCGTCACCCTTGTTTTTATCTACTTACTTTATCATTTCCATACTTACTTTTCCCGCTTTATCATTTTGTTCATTTCATTAAAGTTAGTTAGCTAGGCTATTTAGTTTGGGATCCAAAAACTGGCTCGTCTAGCCCCAATTGGATTTTCGGGTCCATAGAGTGAAAAAAGCACTTGAGAATGCTCTTCATTCTCGATCTTCATCCTAAAGCACCCGTTAGAGTGAGGTAAGTTAGGGAAGCCCTCTGTTCTCAGCTCTCCATGGCCTGGAGCCTTGGGTGGTTGGTCACCCTCTCTTACAAGTGATATACTTACAATGTTTGAAATCATCCCAATTAACTTGTGGGTGTTGAATTCTTGGACTCCCTTTAATCAGTAGGATTATCAAGCAATGATGCGATAACGTGGTGTCCATTTGTTTCCTCTAATATTCAATTTCCATTCTCTTCAAAATGTTATTCAAAATATTGGGTGCATTCACCAATTTTTCATGTCGTAATTGATTTAACAGCTTAAAATGCACAGTGTATAAGAGGTTGTGACAACCATCACAAGTAAAATATTTAATAATATAACTAGCACATTTTCCCCAAAATAATGGAATGGAAAGCCGCTTTGTTCCTTGTGATGTGGAGTCCAGAATTTCTCCTCGCTCATCAAACTCCTCCCTTGTTGCCACTACATTTGCACAAGCTAGGTATTCAGACCCTGTCTGAGGTAATCTTGTGACTTGAGCAATTGCCATTTCAGAGACATCTACTACCAACCCTCTCACTATTGCTTCATCATATTGTAATTTTGCTACAAAATCTCTTTCCATGTCATTATCATACTCTATTAGCTTCAAAAAATATTCCAATCATCCTACTTTGGTAAAGAGGGGTAAAACCATCAAATCTTCTAATATTTCTTTATGCGCAAATGGTTCCTTGCATATAACATCTCCTCCCATTTTCCTATTGTTCTGCAACTTTATAGAATTCAAATTATACTCAAAACTTGACTCGAGGACCTTTAAAAACCCTCAAATTTCACCGCTCCTTCAAATACCTTCCCTTATACCCAATACTGCAACTCACAATCTCCTTTCCCTTTAGCTCAATCAAGCACAAACTTAGCTTATTTTAGGGGAAAAATCACATTAGCGGAATCAATAGAGAGTTATTTTATTTTTAGGAGTTTTAGAAGGATGAGATAAAATGATATCTAACAAACTTAGGTGGAAAAAATCAAGAATAATGACAATAATACCCCTCCCCCCAACTTTAATTGAATTGAACTCACTTCATGCATGGCTTACTAGTGGTGATGGGAGAATAATGGAAAGTACTAGTGAAATATTTTTTGCATGCATATCTTAAATCAAGAATAAATAATGAATACAAAAATAAATCTAGTTTAATTATGAGAAGTTACATGTTGTACGTGCGTAATGGAAATTATCACTCGAAACAAGTTGGTTCCGAAAAAACATGTACTTTGGCATGCAATTGATTTGATCGACATTAAATGCATGAGAGTGGATGAAAATTTGGTGGTGGTGACTTGAATTATTGGGAAAAGGTATTCAAAAGAAAATGTTATATCAGAAGAGATGAAGAAACTTTGGGAAAGTTTGATGCAAGAAGTGATAAAGTCATTTTCCTTAGATATTCTACTAAAAGAAAGGCATACAGATGTTTCAATAAAAGACTAAGAAATATTGTAGAGAGTTCAAATCTCAAGGTTGATGAGACAATGAAGAATTCTATTTACATTGATGGATATGAATCTAATGAACCTAGTTGTGTAAGAATTGAAGAGATTGCGGAAGAACAGGAAAAAGATGAGCAAGAGAAGCATGATGAATAGAATGAAAGAGAAGAAGTTGCTTTGGTGATGTCCCCTAAGACACCTAGATATGTACAAAAGAATCAATTGGAAAGTCAAATTATTGGTGACAAGACAAAATGTGTATTAACTAGAAGCAGAGTTGCTGCTAAAGTGAATCTATGTTTACTTTTTGAGATTGAATTGAAGATTGTAAGTGAAGCTTGTAAAGATGAACATTGGAAGGAAGCAATGAAAGAACTTATGCAAATTGAGAAGAATAAAACTTGGGAATTGGTCCCAAGACTGGCAAACAAAAACATCATTGGATCAAAGGGGGTATTCAAAAATAAGTTGAATGAAGATGGAGAAGTGGTTAGAAACAAAGCAAGGCTTGTGTGTAAGGGTTACTCACAAGTAGAAGGTATATATTTTTAGGAAAATTTTGCTCTAGTAGCAAGAATGGAAGCTATAAGGATTTTCTTGGCATTTTTTTCTCATAAAGACTTTAAGGCCTATCAGATGGATGTCAAGTTAGCATTCTTGAATGGTGAGCTAGAAGAAGAATTCTATATGGAACAACTGTAAGGATTTCAGTTGATAGATCAACCAGATATGGTGTGCAAATTGAAGCAAGATCTTAGAGCTTGGTATGTGAGATTGGACAGGTATTTGATTCAATAAGGTTTTAACAAAGGTACAAAAGATAGTAATCTGTACTTTAAAATTGAAATGACAAAATCTAGATTGTAGTAGTGTATGTTGATGACATTATCTTTGGAGGAAATGAAAACATGTGTAAGATGTTTGCAGAAGAGATGCAGGAAGAATTTGAAATGTTTATGTTTGGGGAGATGAATTTATTTCTTAGACTATAGATTAATCAAACAGAGAAAGGAATTTTCATTTCATAGTCCAAGTATGTGAGAGAGAAGTTGAAGAAGTTTGGGATGGATGGTTCCAAACCGGTAAGTACTCCTATGGTGATTGGTTGCAAATTGGGTAAAGATGATGATTCACCTAAGGCTAATTAGAGCAAGTACAGATCTATGATTGGTGGACTACTATATTTGATTGCTACTAGACCAGATATCATGCATGATGTTTTTCTTGTGGCTAGATTTCAAGAAGATCCTAAGGAAACACATGTTGTTGTTGTTAAAAGAATATTCAGATATTTGAATGGCACTCTGGATTATGGATTATGGTATCCTAAAGATACTAATTTTATACTTAGTGCCTATACAAATGTAGATTGGGCTAGATGTGTAGATGACAAAAAAAATACAAGTGGTGGTGCATTCTTTCTTGGATGCATATTGGTGGCATGGTTGAGTAAAAAGCAAGATTCAACCTCCTTGTCTATTGCTAAAGCTAAGTATATTCCTGCTGCATCTTGTTGTACAAAAGTTCTATGGATGAAATAGACATTGAAAGAAATCACAATGGTATATGATGATCCCATTTCTATTTTCTATGATAATACAAGTTCAATTAACATTTCAAAGAATCCGGTGATGCACTCGAGGATGAAGCGTTTATCTATTAGATATCATTTCTTGAGAGAGAAGGTCATGGAGAATGAAGTAAAGCTTGAGTATGTTCTGACAAAGCATCAGATTGTTGATATTTTCATGAAGCCTCTTCCTAAAGATACTTTTTAGTATCTCCAGGAGAAGTAAGGGGTTATTGCCCCTCCTTTATTGAACTAGATGCATATGGAGATGCATCAATATGATGGATCTATGGATCTATCCTTCTTCTGGACTAATATTTTGGTGGCTACCTCTCAAGGGGAGTAGGTAGTATTAGTTGTCATTGTGTGTATTCTTATTTTCATGTCAAAGGAGAAATCAATGTAAAATATTCTTTTTCCTTTCCTGTTGATTTCAAAGGGGGAGAAGAAGCACGTGAATTAAAAGAAGAAAAAAGAGAGGAAGAATGGGAGAAGAAGCATGTGAAAGGAAAGGAAGCATATAAGAGATTATCTAATAAGGGGAGAAACATAAAAGTGTATTTAGCGCTAGTATGTTGTCTTTGATGGTTTTTCACATCATGTGTTGCCATAAATGAAAAAGGGGGAGATTGTTGCAAGAATGGAAAGATTGAAGGTGTTATCATTGATGTCAACTGGTCAACTGGTTATCAACTAGTTGTTTTTGGCTGTATATGTCGAGGATATTGAGAAAATTGTAATGAACATATGATGTAGGTATTCAATGGTTGCTTCGAGTTTTGGTCCAGATTCACTCCTATGTTTATGTGGCTCAGACATGCTATTCATGGTTGTTAGAAGATGCTATATCTAGATTTTTGGTTGTTGATTTGTTGTATAGTGCAAGTTGTCTTCACCATTTTTGAACTATGGTTTTTTGTGTTTCTGGTTGAGGTCAGAGAGAAATGTTGTTTGTCCATATTTCTCTTTTATGAAGTCTTATGACTTGTGGTTATAGAATTGAGTTGCCTTGATTCTATTGAAGTTAGTTTCAACATCTGGAAGATTCATGCTTAATGGTTCTATGTGTTTTACACTAGTTTGGCTGACGTTGTGTGAAATACTACTTTTGAGGTTGATGAAGCGTGTTTTATCTTTTTGGGTCCCTTGAAGCATGTGTTTGGGTCGCCCTCATTCTAATTCCACCCTAGGATGTTTTGGCGCTGAACTAATTTGAATTTGGATGGCCGAATTTGGATATGTTCCAAAGTTGAAGATGGTATAAATACAAGATGAGTTAGTGGTGAAGAATTATACAAGAGCAAAGAAGAAGAGTGATAAGAGAAAAGAGGAAGTGTAGTTAGATGTGACATTGATTCTATTTAGTGAGTCCTTTTTTCTGGACAATGTTTCCTTGTTCTAGACAGTGAATCCTTGTTTTTGTAGTGAACCTTATTTTAGGCAGTGAGCCTCTTGTAATCGGTCTTGATATTCTCTATAGTGTGAGTTAATCCTCACTGTGGTTTTTCTCTTATTGGGTTTTCCATCTAAATCTGGTGTTATTATGTTTATGTGTTGGATATGAGTTTTTGTATTGGAATTTGATGATTAATCATTTAAGCAGTATTAAGAATTAGTTATGGTGATTGAATTAAAGGTTTAATTCTGTGACAACTGATTCACCCCCCCTCTCAGTTGTCCTATTCAAAAACCTTTCCTTTCATGCCTCTATTAATCCATGCCCAACTCTACTACTGTCCTCAATGTTTTGTATTCAAATTCAATAGGCAATACTATTGTTTTTCCATTAACTAGTCCATAAGGGGTAAAACTTGTTGTTGTCTTCCATGTGGTTTTGTATGCCCAAACAACTTCTAGTAATCTGGATACCCAATCTCTCCTATGAAGATGCACTATTTTTTTCAATATATTTTCAATATCTTTGTAGGTAACCTCTACTTGACCATTAGCTTGAGGATGATATGGGGTAGATTTCTTGTGCCTGATCTGATACTCTTCTACCAATTTGGAAATTAGGTCTGATGTGAATTGTGGTCCTTGATCAGTAACTATCTCTTTAGGTACAACATACCTAGTGAAGATCTCCTCATATAAGAATTTTGCTACATTGCCATCTCTGGAAAACTGCAATGCTTTTACCTCTACCCATTTGGTTAAGTAGTTAGTGCATGCCAATATGTATTCCTTGTTATTTGAACTAGGAGAGATAGGTCCAATAAAATCTAGTGCTCATTTATCAAAAGGAGCCTTTTCCAGCTGGGGTTGTAAAGGAATTTCATCACTTTGTGTAGGTCTTCCCATTACCTGGCATTGGTCACAACTTCTAGTATACTTAATGGAGCCTTTATGTAGGGTTGGCCAATAATATCTTGTTGTCAAGATCTTAAAGGTTTTCCTCTTGGTTGCAAAATGTCCACCACAGGGCTCATCATGGCATGCTTTCAATATATCAAACACTTCATCCTCCCTAATACATCTTCTCATAATGTTATCTGGACCAATGTAAAATAATAATCCAATAATCCAATAATAAGGAAAGTGTTTGTGGACTAACTATCTTTTCTCTCTTGGAGAAAAGTAACATGGAATTTTCCCTATCACCAAATAGTTAGCTATATCAGCAAACCATGGAGTGTGTACATTTAGAGTAAAAAGATTCTCATCAGGAAAAGAATCATCAACCACTCCTGTTGATTGGGTAGGCAATTTAGACAGAAAATAAACAACCACATTAGCCTTTCCAGGCTTCTCAACTATTGTTATGTCAATTTTTTGTAGTAACAACAACCATCTTACAAGTCTTCCACATACTACTAGTTTATTCATCAAGTATCTGATTGTTGTATGATCTGTATGTATGAACACTTGATAGCCAATTATATAGTGTTTGAACTTGTTAATGGCATAAACAACTACAAGCACTTCTTTATCTGTCACAGTATAGTTTAACTTTTCCCCTTGGAGGTTTTTACTAATATAATATATTGCATAATCCTTATTCCCTTCTTCCTGCCCTAAGACTGCTCCAATAGCAAAGTCTGATGCATCAGTGTGTATGTGAAATGGCAATGTCCAATTTGGACCTCTTAGAACTGGTGCATGAGTTAGAGCTACTTTAATTTCTCAAATGATCTCTGAAAATTTTTAGTCCAATCAAACTCACTATCCTTTGTTAATAGAATAAACAAAGGGGAATTTTTTTTGCTGAAATCTTGGATGAATCACCTATAATAACCTACATGTCCAAGGAAGCTTCTGAAATCTCTTTTTTTTTGTGGTACAGGTAGGGTAGAGATAATTCTAATCTTCTTTGGGTCAACCTGTATTCCATTATTGGATATAAAGTGTCCTAACACAATTCCTTGTGTCATCATCATGAAACACTTCTCATTGTTGAGTGATAGAATGTGTTCCTTACATCTTTTTAAAACTTTCTCTAGGTTACTAAGAGCTTCCTCATAACTTTCACCATAAGTGGTGAAGTTGTTCATGTATATCTCCATGTAGTTATGTGCAAAATTAGAAAATATGCTAAGTACTGCTCTTTGAAAGGTAGTTGGAGCATTGCACAAACCAAAAGGTAAGATAGAATATGCATAGGTTCCCCAAGGGTAGTTAAATTTGGTATTATCTTGATCTTTGGGTGCAATATTGATCTAGTTATAACCACTGAAGCAATCCATAAATGAAAAATATTTCTTTCCTGCCAAAGAATCAAGAACTTGGTCAATAAATGGCAGTGGGAAGTGATCTTTCCTTGTGACAGCATTTAATTCCCTATAATCAACATATACTCTCCACTTTCTATTGGCAACACAAGGGCAGACAATTGAGAGGGGGGGAGTGAATCAATTGTCACAAAATTTCAAACTTATTCAACTTATTATGCTTATTCTTAGATTTTATTAATAACCATGAAAGCATATATTAACAACACATTAGAAACATACATAACACCAAGATTGTTTACATGGAAACCCTGTTAGGGAAAAAACCACGATGGAGGTCAGTACACAAGATTATACCTTGTTAAAAGTATAAAGAAATATGAATGGGGAATGCACATGCATTCAGGCGCACTGCTTAGAGCTCACTGCTCAATTATAGAAAGGAAGACACAGTGTCTTACAAAGATATGAATTACATCCACAAGATTTGAACTCAAAAAAATAGCATCTACTAATGCTTGATTATAGTTTTGGTTAAGCAGATGAACACTTCTTCACTCTTCTTCACTCTTCTTCACACTCTACTTCTGCCTTCAAAAGATCTAAACAATATTCGCACATAGGACATGCACACTTTACATACTCATGCCTTAAAATGATAAAACAATCAATCTTATATATCCGTAATAAGAAATTACATCGCTACATGTCAACCTTAATAAAATAATAAAATGAATGCAAATTGTTGGCCCAAAACAATAAAGATTATTAATATGAATCAACCATGGTTGGCCACAACATAGTGGAGACCCAAAATAAAATTCTCAAACATGAACCACCTTCAAAAATTAATCCTCTAAGATCCACAACACGCTTCAACACCGTATCGGCCAAGGACATGAAAAACATGAACATGCAAGAGAAAATATTGAATCGCGAGCACAACGATCAATGCAGATGTGAAACACAGATAGAGCACAAGCTAGAAACATCCACAAACATCATGAATCACCAGAGAGGCATCCGCAACAACTAAAGTTACTAAAATCCCATCACCTTCATTCAGGAACAGCAACTGACGCAACAGAAAAATTGTCAGAATACAAATCTTCATACACGATCAGATCTTCACATAGATCTCTGAAACTTAACATGGATAAACTAGATATACTTGATAGGAAACCATTTAATCCACAACCACTGATCATCAACGTACTGAACTCACCGATAGACTAAACTTCACTTCACCACTGACAACCTGCAACTTATTTCATTACAATTTTCTCAATATCCTCGACATATATAGCCTCTAAGACATTAATGCCAATAGTGTTGACATCAATGACAACCACATATCAGAAACACAACCAAAAAATCCAACAATCCCCCTCTTTGGAATTGATGGCAACACATGATGTGAAAAACACCATCAACACAACTATCTTCAACACTTACTCCCCCTTAGGTTTTGACTATTTTCTTCTCAACAACTCTTCTCCCACATGACTCTTCTTCCTTAGATAATTCACAATTTTTCACATGACTCTTCTCCCCCTTTGATATCAATGACAAAGATCTATTTTCTCAACACAAGCTCTAAACCACATATCTAAACATCTTACTACTCCCCCTGAGTAGCAGCCACCACAACATCAATCTGGATCAAAATATGACCATGAAATGCATGGATTGATGCAAGTCAATGCATCTTAGTTCTAATTAGGATGGGTAATCACCCCTAGCTTCCCTCTAAGATACTCAAAAGTATCCTTAGGCAACGACTTTGTAAGGAAAGCTAGATGCGGAAACAACTCTCCTAACGTCAAAACCTCATGGAAGAACGCAGAGACACTTTTAAATTTTTACAATTACATTCCAATTAAGATGCACTATGAAGTAAATAGCAGAAATAGAGAATTAGACAAACATAGATGAACACCAGATTTACGTGGGAAAACCCTTACAGCAGAAAAACCCACCACACCAAGAGAAGTCACTTTGTATTACAGTAACAAAAAATTACATATAGAGTTCTGACTTATCTTTCTGATGTCAGATTACGACAGCTTTCACAATGATCAAACTTTTACAGGAACCTTCAAGTTACAATCTTCACAGAATAGAATTCATCCACTGATCATACAACCACATAGCAATCCGTTGATCTATCGAACCAGTCACAATTTGCAATCACAAAGTATAACCATGTCACCCCTGTCTATCGAGCTTCCTCTCAGAACTACCACAACGAACTATCTTCCAACGATTCCCATTCGGCTCCTCTAATTGGCCAATGATTCACCACATAGGATGGTCTTCACACGGTCAAAAGGCTTCAACTATGTTGGCATGTCGGTGAGACACAAGAAGTGCCTCCTTAATGCCACAAGACCCGATTACACGTTATCGCCAAGAGTCGTCTCCATCGGCAAGAGGTTACATCGATATCACAAGTTGCACCGACTTCAGTTTTCCTTTCAGAAAGACTATCGCTCTTCAGTGAGACCACATATCGATATCCTAAGTTACACCGAAGAGTCATTTTGTTGGCAAGACATACTGCTCTCGCTAGGACCTCACGCCAAGCCTTCAAGTTAATCTGAGTGCATCCACTAGTCGGCGAGACTCATCGCTTTCGCCAAGACTTCATACCGAGGTCCTAAGTCATACCGAAACATTAGCATTTCCATCGGCACCCATCTATCGCTAAGACATTCAACTGTTGCCAAGAGGTTTCACCGAGATCTCTTATGTTACTCTGAAGCCATCAACAGTCGGCAAGACTATCATCCTTCGCTGAGAGTTTACTCTAAGATCTTTATGTTATATCGAGCACCGAATGGTCGGCAAGACTTACCACTCTCGCTGAGAGTTCTTACCGCAATCTCCAAGTTACCTCGAGACCACCATTCACCAAGAGTTATACCGAAGACCCCTCATCATCGGTCATTGAGACTTCATACCGAAGTCATTTTGTCACCGCGAAGACTCCAAGATTTTCCCCATCGGCGAAACCTTTCTTCATCACTGAGACTTCTTCTCGAACTAAGCCTTTCGGCCAAGGGTCTCCCCGATAAACGATATGTATGGCCTGTCAGATAGAGATCTCCATGCGGTAAGAGGTCACACCGAACACAACATG